>JAMKQA010001087.1:0-12402 GCA_024699735.1 Posidonia australis
GATTGGAGAAACACACCAGGATTCATTCCATCGGAACGAACATGGATGGGAAAAAACACACCTGGATTTGATCAATCGGAAGGAACCCTGGATTGGAAAAACACACACCAGGATTTGTTCCATCGGAACGAACCATGGATTTGAAAATCACACACCAGGATTCGATCCATCGAAAAGAACCTTGGATTGGAGAAACACACACTTGGATTCGTGCCATCGGAACGAACGTTGTATTGGAAAAACACACACCAGGATTCGTTCCATCGGAACGAAGCAAGGATTTGAAAAACACACCAGGATTCGTTCCATCGGAACGAACCTTGGATTGGTAAAACACACCAGGATTCGTTCCATCGGAACGAACCCTGGATGGGAAAATCACACACCAGGATTCGTTCCATCGGAACGAACCAAGGATGGGAAAATCACACACTAGGATTCGCTCCATCGGAACGAAACTTGGGTGGGAAAAACACACACTAGGATTCGTTCCATCGGAACGAATCATGGATTGGAAAAACACACCAGGATTCGTTCCATCAGAACGAACTATGGATTCGAAAAATCGCACACCTAGATTCATTCCATTGGAACTAACCATGGAGTGGAAAAACACACACAAGGATTCATTCCATCGGAACAAACCATGGAGTGGAAAAACACACGCCAGGATTCGATCCGTTGGAACGAACCATGGATTTTAAAAACACACCAGGATTCATTCCAACGGAACGAATCGTGGAATGGAAAAACACACCAGGATTCATTCCATTGGAACGAACTATGGATGGGAGAATCACACTCAGGATTCGATCCATAAGAACGAACCTTGAATTGGAAAAACACACACCAGGATTCGTTCCATCGTAACCAACCATGGATCGGAAAAACACACACCAGGATTCGTTCCTTCGGAACGAACCATGGATTGGAAGAACACACACTAGGATTCGTTCCATCGGAACGAACCATGGATTGGAAAAACACACCAGGATTCGTTCCATCGGAATGAACCATGGATAGGAAAAATAACACACCAGGATTCAATCCATCAGAACGAACCATGGAATGGAAAAACACACACCAGGATTCGTTCCATCGTAACGAAACTTGGGTTGGAATAGCACACACCAGGATTTGTTCCATCGGAACGAACCATGGATTGGAAATACACACACCAGGATTCGTTCCATCGGAACGAACCATGGATTGGAAAAACACACCAAGATTCGTTCCATCGGAACGAACCATTGATTGGAAAAATCGCACACCCGGATTCATTCCATCGGAACGAACCCTGGATTGGAAAAACACACACCAGGATTTGTTCCATCGGGGAGAACCATGGATGGGAAAATCATACACCAAAATTCGTTCCATCGGAACGAACCAGGGATTGGAAAAACACACACCAGGATTCGTTCCATCGGAACGAAACATGGATTGGAAAAACACTCTAAGATTCGTTCCGACGGAACGAATCGTGGATTGGAAAAACACACCAGGATTCATTCCATCGGAACGAACCATGGATGGGAAAATCACACACCAGGATTCGATCCAACGTAACGAACCATGGATTGGAAAAACACACACATGGATTCATTCTATCGGAACGAACCATGGATTGGAAAAACTCACACAAGGATTTGATCCATCGGAACGAAACATGGGTTGGAAAAACACACACCAGGATTCGTTCCATCGTAACGAACCAAGGATTGGAAAAACACACCAGGAATCGTTCCAACAGAACGAATCGTGGACTGGAAAGACACACCAGGATTCATTCCATCGGAACGAACCATGGATGGGAAAATCACACACCAGGATTCGATCCATAGGAACGAACCATGGATTGGAAAAACACACACAAGGATTCGTTCCATCGTAACGAACCATAGATTGGACAAACACAAACTAGGCTTCGTTCCATCGGAACAAACCATGGATTGGAAGAACACACTCTAGGATTCGTTCCATCGGAACGAACCAAGGATTGGAAAAACACACCAGGATTTCTTCCATCGGAACAAACCATGGATTGTAAAAATCACACACCACGATTCAATCCATCGGAACGAACCAAGGATTGGAAAAACACACACCAGGATTCGTTCCATCGGAACTAACCATGGATTGGAAAAATCACACACCAGGATTCAATCCAACGGAACGAACCATGGATGGGAAAATCGCACACCAGGATTCGTTCCTTCGGAACGAACCATGGATTGGAAAAACACACACCATGATTCGTTCCAACGGAACGAACCACGGAATGGAAATAACAAACCCGGATTCATTCCATCGGAAGGAACCATGGATGGGAAATAACACACCCGGATTTGATCCATCGGCACGAACCATGGAATGGTAAAACACACACCAGGATTCGTTCCATCGGAACGAACCATGGATGGGAAAATCACACACCAGGATTCGATCCATCGGAATGAACCAAGGATTGGAGAAACACACACATGGATTCGTTCCATCAGAACGAACCTTGGATTGGAAAAACACACACCAGTATTAGTTCCATCGGAACGAAGCACGGATTGGAAAAACACACCAGAATTCGTTCCATCGGAACGAACCTTGGATTGGTAAAACACACCAGGATTCGTTCCAACGGAACGAATCTTGGATTGGAAAAACACAACTGGATTCATTCCATCGTAACGAACCATGGATGCGAAAATCACACACCAGGAATCGTTCCATCGGAACGAACCATGGATGGGAAAAACACACACCAGGATTCGTTCCATCGGAACGAACCATGGATTGGAAAAACACACTAGGATTCGTTCCATCGGAACGAACTATGGATTCGAAAAATCGCACACCTGGATTCATTCCATCGGAACTAACCAAGGATTGGAAAAACACACACAAGGATTTATTCCATCGGAACGAACCATGGAGTGGAAAAACACACGCCAAGATTCGATCCGTTGGAACGAACCATGGATTTTAAAAACACACCAGGATTCGTTCCATTGGAACGAACTATGGATGGGAGAGTCACACACCAGGATTCGATCCATCAGAACAAACCTAGAATTGGAAAAACACACACCAGGATTCGTTCCATCGTAACGAACCATGGATCGGAAAAACACACACTAGGATTAGTTCCATCGGAACGAACCATGGATTGGAAGAACACACACTAGGATTCGTTCCATCGGAAAGAACCATGGATTGGAAAAACACACCAGGATTCGTTCCATCGGAATGAACCATGGATTGGAAAAATCACACACCAGGATTCAATCCATCAGAACGAACCATGGAATGGAAAAACACACACCAGGATTCGTTCCATCGGAACGAATCTTGGGTTGGAAAAGCACACACCAGGATTTGTTCCATCGGAACGAACCATGGATTGGAAATACACACACCTGGATTCGTTCCATCGGAACGAACCATGGATTGGAAAAACACACCAAGATTCGTTCCATCGGAACGAACCATGGATTGGAAAAATCGCACACCCAGATTCATTCCATCGGAACGAACCATGGATTGGAAAAACACACACCAGGATTCGTTCCATCGGGGAGAACCATGGATGGGAAAATCATACACCAAAATTCGTTCCATCGGAACGAACCAGGGATTGGAAAAACACACACCAGGATTCGTTCCATCGGAACGAAACATGGATTGGAAAAACACTCTAAGACTCGTTCCGACGGAACGAATCATGTATTGGAAAAACACACCATGATTCATTCCATCGGAACGAACCATGGATGGGAAAATCACACACCAGGATTCGATCCAACGGAACGAACCATGGATTGAAAAAACACACACATGGATTCATTCCATCGGAACGAACCAAGGATTGGAAAAACTCACACAAGGATTTGTAAAATCGGAACGAACCATGGATTGGAAAAATACACCAGGATTCGTTCCAACGGAACGAATCGTGGATAGAAAAAACACACCAGGATTCATTCCATCGGAACGAATTTTGGATGGGAAAATCACACACCAGGATTCAATCCGTCGGAACGAACCATGGATAGGAAAAACACACACCAGGATTCGTTCCATTGGAACGAACCATGGATTGGGAAAACACACACAAGGATTCATTCCATCGGAACGAACCCTGGATTGGAAAAATCGCACACCAGGATTCAATCCATCGGAACGAACCATGGATTGGAAAAACACACACAAGGATTCATTCCATCGGAACGAACCATGGATTGGAAAAACAAAAACCAGGATTCGTTCCATCGGAACGAACCATGGATTGTTAAAACACACCTGGTTTCATTCCATCAGAACGAACCATGGATGGGAAAATCACACACCTGGATTCGTTCCATCGGAACGAACCAAGGATGGGAAAATTACACACAAGGATTCGTTCCATCGGAACGAAACTTGGGTTGGAAAAACACACACCAGGATTCGTTCCATCGTAAAGAACCATGGATTGGAAAAACACACCAGGAATCGTTCCAACAGAACGAATCGTGGATTGGAAAGACACACCAGGATTCATTCCATCGGAACGAACCATGGATGGGAAAATCACACACCAGGATTCGATCCATCGGAACGAACCATGGATTGGAAAAACACACACAAGGATTCGTACCATCGTACCGAACCATAGATTGCAAAAATACACACCAGGCTTCGTTCCATCGGAACGAACCATGGATTGGAAGAACACACACTATGATTCGATCCATCGGAATGAACCATGGATTGGAAAAACACACCAGGATTTGTTCCAGCGGAACAAACCATGGATTGGAAAAATCACACGCCACGATTCAATCCATCGAAACGAACCATGGATTGGAAAAACACACACCGGGATTCGTTCCATCGGAACGAACCATGGATTGGAAAAATCACACACCAGGATTCAATCCAACGGAACGAACCATGGATTGGAGAAACACACACTAGGATTCGTTCCATCGGGACGAACCATGGATGGGAAAATCGCACACCAGGATTCGTTCCTTCGGAACGAACCAAGGATTGGAAAAACACACACCATGATTCGTTCCAATGGAACGAACCACGGATTGGAAATAACTCACCGGGATTCATTCCATCGGAACGAACCATTGATGGGAAATAACACACCCGGATTTGATCCATCGGAACGAACCATGGAATGGAAAAACACACACCAGGATTCGTTCCATCGGAACGAACCATGGATGGGAAAATCACACACCAGGATTCGATCCATCGGAACGAACCATGGATTGGAGAAACACACACATGGATTCGTTCCATCAGAACGAACCTTGGATTGGAAAAACACACACCAGGATTAGTTCCATCGGAACGAAGCAAGGATTGGAAAAACACACCAGGATTCGTTCCATCGGAACGAACCATGGATTGGAAAAATCGCACACCTGGATTCTTTCCATCGGAACGAACCATGGATTGGAAAAACACACACCAGGATTCGTTCCATCGGGGAGAACCATGGATGGGAAAATCACACACCAAAATTCGTTCCATCGGAACGAACCATGGATTGGAAATACACACACCAGGATTCGTTCCATCGGAACGAAACCAGGGTTGGAAAAGCACACACCCGGATTAGTTCCATCGGAACGAACCATGGATTGGAAATACACCCACCGGGATTCGTTCCATCGGAACGAACCATGGATTGGAAAAACACACCAGGATTCGTTCCATCGGAACGAACCATTGATTAGAAAAAACGCACACCAGGATTCATTCCATCGGAACGAACCCTGGATTGGAAAATCACACACCAGGATTCGTTCCATCGGGGAGAACCATCGATGGGAAAATCACACACCAAAATTCGTTCCATCGGAACGAACCATGGATTGGAAAAACACACACCAGGATTCGTTCCATTGGAACGAACCATGGATTGGAAAAACACTCTAGGACTCGTTCCGACAGAACGAATCGTGGATTGGAAAAACACACCTGGATTCAGTCCATCGGAAGGAACCATGGATGGGAAAATCAAACACTTGGATTCGATCCATCGGAACGAACCATGGATTGGAAAAACACACACCAGGATTTGTTCCTTCGGATCGAACCATGGATTGGAAAAACAATCACCAGGATTCGTTCCATCGGAACGAACCATGGATTGGAAAAATACACACAAGGATTCATTCGATCGGAACAAACCATGGATTGGAAGAACACACACCCGGATTCATTCCATCGGGGAGAACCATGGATGGGAAAATCACACACCAAAATTCGTTCCATCGGAACGAACCATGGATTGGAAAAACACACTCCTGGATTCGTTCCGTCGGAACGAGCCATGGATGGGAAAATCACACACCAAGATTCGTTCCATCGGAACGAAACCTGGGTTGGAAAAGCACACGCCAGGATTAGTTCCATCGGAACGAACAATGGATTGGAAATACACACACCAGGATTCGTTCGTTCGGAACGAACCATGGATTGGAAAAATCGCAGACCAGGATTCATTCCATCGGAACGAACCCTGGATTGGAAAAACACACACCAATATTCGTTCCATCGGGGTGAACCATCGATGGGAAAATCACACACCAAAATTCGTTCCATCGGAACGAACCAAGGATTGGAATAACACACCACGAATCGTTCCAACGGAACAAATCGTGGATTGGAGAAACACACCAGGATTCATTCCATCGGAACGAACTTGGATGGGAAAAAACACACCTGGATTTGATCCATCGGAAGGAACCATGGATTGGAAAAACACACACCTGGATTTGTTCCATCGGAACAAACCATGGATTGGAAAATCGCACAATAGGATTCGATCCTTCGGAACGAACCTTGGATTGGAGAAACACACACATGGATTCGTGCCATCGGAACGAACGTTGGATTGGAAAAACACACACCAGGATTCGTTCCATCGGAACGAAGCAAGGATTCGAAAAACACACCAGGATTCGTTCCATCGGAACGAACCTTGGATTGGTAAAACACACCAGGATTCGTTCCAATGGACCGAATCTTGGATTGGAAAAACACACCAGGATTCATTCCATCGGAACGAACCTCGGAATGGTAAAACACACCAGGATTCGTTCCAATGGAACGTATCTTGGATTGGAAAAACACACCAGGATTCATTCCATCGGAACGAACCCTGCATGGGAAAATCACACACCAGGATTCGTTCCATCGGAACGAACCATGGATGGGAAAATCACACACCAGGATTCGTTCCATCGGAACGAAACTTGGGTGGGAAAAACACACACCAGGATTCGTTCCATCGGAACGAACCATGGATTGGAAAAACACACCAGGATTCGTTCCATCGGAACGAACTAAGGATTCGAAAAATCGCACACCTGGATTCATTCCATCGGAACTAACCATGGATTGGAAAAACACACACAAGGATTCATTCCATCGGAACGAACCATGGAGTGGAAAAACACACGCCAGGATTCGATCCGTTGGAACGAACCATGGATTTTAAAAACACACCAGGATTCGTTCCAACGGAACGAATCGTGGATTGGAAAAACACACCAGGATTCATTCCATCGGAACGAACTATGGATGGGAGAATCACACACCAGGATTCGATCCATCAGAACGAACCTTGAATTGGAAAAACACACAACAGGATTCGTTCCATCGTAACGAACCATGGATCGGAAAAACACACACCAGGATTCGTTCCATCGGAACGAACCATTGATTGGAAGAACACACACAAGGACTCGTTCCATTGGAACGAACCATGGATTGGAAAAACACACCAGGATTCGTTCCATCGGAATGAGCCATGGATTGGAAAAATCACACACCAGGATTCAATCCATCAGAACGAACCATGGAATGGAAAAACACACACCAGGATTCGTTCCATCGGAACGAAACTTGGGTTGGAAAAGCACACACCAGGATTTGTTCCATCGGAACGAACCATGGATTGGAAATACACACACCAGGATTCGTTCCATCGGAACGAACCATGGATTGGAAAAACACTCCAAGATTCGTTCCATCGGAACGAACCATGGATTGGAAAAATCGCACACCCGGATTCATTCCATCGGAACGAATTATGGAAGGGAAAATAACACTCCATGATTTGATCCGTCGGAACGAACCATGGATAGGAAAAACACACACTAGGATTCGTTACATCGGAACAAACCTTGGATTGGAAAAACACACCTGGATTCGTTCCAACGGAACGAATCATGGATTGGAAAAACACACCAGGATTCATTCCATCGGAACGAACTACGGATGGGAAAATCACACACCAGGATTCGATTCATCGGAATGAACCATGGATTAGAAAAACACTCACCAGGATTCGTTCCATCGGAACGAACCATGGATTGGAAAAATAAACACCAGGATTCGTTCCATCGGAACAAACCATGAATTGGTAAAACACACCTGGATTCGTTCCAACGGAACGAATCGTGGATTAGAAAAACACACCAGGTTTCATTCCTCGGAACGAACCATTGATGGGAAAATCACACACCAGGATTCGATCCAACGGATCGAACCATGGATTGGAAAAACACACACATTGATTCATTCCATCAGAACGAACCATGGATTGGAAAAACACACACCTGGATTCATTCCATCGGAACGAACCATGGATGGGAAAATCGCACACCAAGATTCGATCCATCGGAACGAACCATGAATTGGAAAAACACTCACAAGGATTCGTTCCATCGTAACGAAACAAGGATTGGAAAAACACACACCAGGATTCGTTCCATCGGAACGAACCATGGATTGAAAGAACACACACTTGGATTCGTTCCATCGGAACGAACCATGGATTGGAAGAACACACCAGGATTCGTTCCTTCGGAATGAACCATGGATTGGAAAAATCACACACCAAGATTCAATCCATCAGAACGAACCATGGAATGGAAAAACACACACCAGGATTCGTTCCATCGGGATGAACCATGGATGGGAAAATCGCTCACCAGGATTTGTTCCATCGGAACGAACCATGGATTGGAAAAACACACACCAGGATTCGTTCCATCGGAACGAACCATGGATGGGAAAATCACTCACCAGGATTTGATCCATCGGAACGAACCATGGATTGGAGAAACACACACATGGATTCGATCCATCGGAGCGAACGTTGGATTGGAAAAACACACACCAGGATTCGTTGCATCGGAACGAAGCATGGATTGGAAAAACACACCAGGATTCGTTCCATTGGAACGAACCAAGGATTGGTAAAACACACCAGGATTCGTTCCAATGAAACGAATCGAGGATTGGAAAAACACAGTAGGAATAATTCCTTCGGAACGAACCCTGGATGAGAAAATCACACACCCAGATTCTTTCCATCGGAACGAACCATGGATTGGAAAATCACACACTAGGATTCGTTCCATCGTAACGAACCATGGATTGGAAAAACACACACCAGGATTCGTTCCATTGGAACGAACCATGGATTGGTAAAACACACCAGGATTCGTTCCAACGGAACAAATCACGGATTGGAAAAACACACCAGGATTCATTCCATCGGAACGAGCCATGGATGGAAAAATCACACACCAGGATTCGTTCCATCGGAACGAAACCTGGGTTGGAAAAGCACACACCCGGATTAGTTCCATCGGAACGAACCATGGATTGGAAATACACACACCGGGATTCGTTCCATCGGAACGAACCATGGATTGGAAAAACACACCAGGATTCATTCCATCGGAACGAACCATGGATTAGAAAAAACGCACACCAGGATTCATTCCATCGGAACGAACCCTGGATTGGAAAAACACACACCAGGATTCGTTCCATCGGGGAGAACCATCGATGGGAAAATCACACACCAAAATTCGTTCCATCGGAACGAACCAAGGATAGGAATTACACACCAGGAATCGTTCCAATGGAACGAATCGTGGATTCGAGAAACACACCAGGATTCATTCCATCGGAACGAACATTGATGGGAAAAAACACACCAGGAATTGATCCATCGGAAGGAACCATGGATTGGAAAAACACACACCAGGATTTGTTCCATCGGAACGAACCATCGATTGGAAAATCACTCACCAGGATTCGATCCATTGGAACGGACCTTGGATTGGAGAAACACACACAAGGATTCGTGCCATCGGAACGAACGTTGGATTGGAATAACACACACACCAGGATTCGTTCCATCGGAACGAAGCATGGATTGGAAAAACACACCAGGATTCGTTCCATCGGAACGAACCTTGGATTGGTAAAACACACCAGGATTCGTTCCAACGGAACGAATCTTGGATTGGAAAAACACACCAGGATTCCTTCCATCGGAACGAATCCTGGATGGGAAAATCACACACCAGGATTCATTCCATCGGAACGAACCATGGATGGAAAAATCACACACCAGGATTCGTTCCATCGGAACGAAACTTGGGTGGGAAAAACACACACCAGGATTCGTTCCATCTGAACGAACCATGAATTGGTAAAACACACTAGGATTCGTTCCAACGGAACGAATCGTGGATTGGAAAAACACACTTGGATTCATTCCATCGGAATGAACCATGGATGGGAAAATCACACACTAGGATTCGATCCAACGGAACGAACCATGGATTGGAAAAACACACACATTGATTCATTCCATCATAACGAACCATGGATTGGAAAAACACACACCAGGATTCATTCCTTCGGAACAAACCATGGCTGGGAAAATCGCACACCAAGATTCGATCCATCGGAACGAACCATGAATTGGAAAAACACTCACAAGGATTCGTTCCATCGTAACGAAACAAGGATTGGAAAAACACACACCAGGATTCGTTCCATCGGAACGAACATTGGATTGGAAGAACACACACTAGGATTCGTTCCATCGGAACGAACCATGGATTGGAAGAACACACCAGGATTCGATCCATCGGAATGAACCATGGATTGGAAAAATCACACACCAAGATTCAATCCATCAGAACGAACCATGGAATGGAAAAACACACACCAGGATTCGTTCCATCGGGATGAACCATGGATGGGAAAATCGCACACCAGGATTCGTTCCATCGGTACGAACCATGGAATGGAAAAACACACACCAGGATTCGTTCCATTGGAACGAACCATGGATGGGAAAATCACACACCAGTATTCGATCCATCGGAACGAACCATGGATTGGAGAAACACACACAAGGATTCGATCCATCGGAACGAACATTGGATTGGAAAAACACACACCAGGATTCGTTGCATCGGAACGAAGCATGGATTGGAAAAACACACCAGGATTCGTTCCATTGGAACGAACCATGGATTGGTAAAACACACCAGGATTCGTTCCAACAGAACGAATCGAGGATTGGATAAACACACCAGGAATAATTCCATCGGAACGAACCCTGGATGGGAAAATCACACACCCAGATTCGTTCCATCGGAACGAACCATGGATTGGTAAAACACACCAGGATTCGTTCCAACGGAACGAATCATGGATTGGAAAAACACACCAGGATTCATTCCATCGGAACTAGCCATGGATGGGAAAATCACACACCAGGATTCGTTCCATCAGAACGAAACCAGGGTTGGAAAAGCACACACCAGGATTAGTTCCATCGGAACGAACAATGGATTGGAAATACACACACCGAGATTCGTTCCATCGGAACGAACCATGGATTGGAAAAACACACCTGGATTCGTTCCATCGGAACGAACCATAGACTGGAAAAATCGCAGACCAGGATTCATTCCATCGGAACGAACCCTGGATTGGAAAAACACACACCAGTATTCGTTCCATCGGGGAGAACCATCGATGGGAAAATCACACACCAAAATTCATTCCATCGGAACGAACCAAGGACTGGAATAACACACCAGGAATCGTTCCAACGGAACGAATCGTGGATTGGAGAAACACACCAGGATTCATTCCATCGGAACGAACATGGATGGGAAAAAACACACCTGGATTTGATCAATCGGAAGGAACCCTGGATTGGAAAAACACACACCAGGATTTGTTCCATCGGAACGAACCATGGATTTGAAAATCACACACCAGGATTCGATCCATCGAAAAGAACCTTGGATTGGAGAAACACACACTTGGATTCGTGCCATCGGAACGAACGTTGTATTGGAAAAACACACACCAGGATTCGTTCCATCGGAACGAAGCAAGGATTTGAAAAACACACCAGGATTCGTTCCATCGGAACGAACCTTGGATTGGTAAAACACACCAGGATTCGTTCCATCGGAACGAACCCTGGATGGGAAAATCACACACCAGGATTCGTTCCATCGGAACGAACCAAGGATGGGAAAATCACACACTAGGATTCGCTCCATCGGA
>JAMKQA010001088.1:0-50666 GCA_024699735.1 Posidonia australis
TCCATACTCATAATTCCTCTCATTCATTTTTACTGAATTTTCACCAATTCACCATTTCTTCTCACTGAACCCATTCCTTCTTCATTTCTCCCACGATTAAGCCTGAACCCAATCTTCCTTACTGGGCTCAGCCTCCAGATCGTTTCACCACCAGTCCAGTAAGCCAGAGCTGCCCCAGTCGTTGGATCAGCCACCGCCGGCAACCACTAGATCGCCGTTCGTTCTGTCGGCAGCCAAGGGGACAAACCGGAGCGCGTGGGGGACAGCCGTTGGCTGTCTGCTGAGCTGGCGTAACGGTTGTCGGTGTTTGTTGGTTCTGTTACGCGTAGAAGTGGGTCGCCGTTCGGTTCACCTATATAAAGAGGAGAAGGCCAGCGTTTCAGGGGTTAGACAATTCAGAGCCACAATTCAGAGCGAGAGAGAGAGAACCAGAGTGCCAGAGCGAGGAGAGGACATCGCGGAGAGGAGCAGCCATCGTTCCAGAGCTCCGGCGAGGCAATTGTAGCCAGGTACACACAGATCTCTTAATTATCTGATATTCTAGTCTTCCAGGCCTTCCCCTCTCTTCCTGGGCCGTTTCCAAGGGATCCAGAGCGATCCCTTGGCCCGCGGCGCTACGCCGTGCCCCGCCGTCGCCAAACTTCGGCGACAGAGGTGGGCCGTGGGGGGGTCAATCCAGGAAGTCTCCTGGACCCTCGAGCCCTCTCTCTTCCTCCTCTGGTCCTCCCGGAGCTCTTCGTGCCCCGCCACTCCGCTCCGCCGCTCCCAGCTGTCCGTTTGAAGATCGCCGGAGAGGAACGCCCAGGACGCCGACGCTGGAGAAGACGACCACCTCAGAGGTGGACCGCGCCAATCCAGCACCCCCACGCGCCTCCGACGTCCCAGGATCCATCCTCAGCCTCCAGCAAGAACTCTGGAGTCCTCAGAGTCGCACCACGACCACTGGATCGTCCCAGCCACGCCGCTCGCCGGAGGAAGCCGCGGCGGCGATGCTCAGCCACCACCTCGCTCCATCAGCCTTCGCACCGCTCCGGAGTAGCCCTGATGCCTCCCTTAGCCCTCCAGAAGCCTCCAAACGCCGCGTCGCAGCCCCAGCAGGTCGCCTTCTCCCCCGAGGTTGTCACCAAAGCAGCCTGACGGCGAGCGAGGTGGGGAAGGAGCTTCAACCGTCAGAGGCCACATCCACGCCGTTGGATGTGCTCCACTTCTCCTCCTCTTGCTTCCCATGTGCTCTGATCTGAGATCAGACCATGGGAAAGCCCCTTTTGGTCTCCTCTGGTGGTCGTCGACGGCGAGCTCCGTCGTTGGCGGCCACCGCTGCCTTTCTTAATTAAAAAAATCAAAAAACTTTTATTTTTATAAAAAATACAGAAACAATGATTTTATTGCATTTTAGTCCTTCAAAAATTACTTTTAGGTCCTTTTCTTGCATCTTGGTCCATCTGTCATTTTTCAAAAATGTTTCGAATAAAGTTTAAACTGAAAATATTACATTTCTTACCCTGAACTATTAAAGTAATGTTTTCTGAGTTTAAAACTTTAATTAAAGCCCTCTAGAGTTTATAAAATGTGTTTTGCTTCAGACAAATTGCATAGAAGACCCTGGGTTTCCTTGGAAAGCTTCTGACAGTTCATTTTCTTTGTGAAAATTGCATGTAAGCCCTTACATTGTTTGAAAATGTTTCAGCATGCACAATTTCGCTGGTTTGATTGCATATGAGCCCCAGTGTTTTAGAAAGTATCCAGAAAGCATGTTTTGATGTGAAAATTGCATGGAACTCCCTGAACCTCTTTTGAAACTTTGCAGAAGCATATTTTCTTAGGTAAATTGCATCCAGACCCCTAGAGAGCTTCACTTGCACTAGGGATGCACATTTGACTCTAGATTTCTTCATTCATGGATGGAATGTGTTTTCCCATGTATTTCGGCTGATTTGGGCTTCTGAATGTCAGCTTTCCTTGGATTTGGGCTTTTTGCATAAAACCCCCTGCATTCTTTAGATTTGCACACACACTTGCATTTTGCATACTTTTCACATATTTTTGCACGATTTTTCCCATCTTTTCTTCCTTGCTTGGTACACGCTTTCTAGCTATGTTCCGAACTTAGTCTTCTCCTCGTTTTCTGGGTTTTCCTCAGTTTTCTGCGGCTTTCACTTGTTTTGGTTTTCCATCGCCCGAGGGCGACAGCAAAAGGCTTGTCAAAGCCGACATGGTCCCGAAAAGAGGATTATCTTTTTCCCCTTTTTGATTTTCTCGGATTTATCCCACTTTCTGCTGTTTTACGAGACGCTTTCTGAGAATTTCCCAATTTTCATAGTTTTTCCTCATCGCTTACGGACGTACAGCAATACGGCATTGCCAATGCCTACATTTGACCCTCGGATTAACTTTTTCCTTGATTTCTTTTTCTTGGCTTTGACTTAGCATGTTTTCAGTCACATTTTTGCATGAGCATATAGAATAAGCAAGCATACATTCATCAGACCATAGACAGTAGGAAGCCTAGAAAGACCGAGTTTTCTCGAGCGCATGGAGGTTCCTAACTCCTTCCCCATGCTTAACCAGAATCCTTACCATTTCTCTGGCCCGCATTCATCATGCATTATCCATTTGGCACGGAGCACGCATTCATTCATCATCTTGTTTTACCTCTTGATTTTCTTGAGGTTCTTCTTAGTTTTCCTCGTCTTTCCATTAAAAGACTAGGTGGCGACTCCTTTCCTTATCCTTTTTGTTTTCCCTTTGGTGTTTCCGAGTCTTGTCTCTTCCTCCGGATTCACCATTTTCGCCGTGACTGTATCGGACCTCCCAGTGTGTTTCCACACACCGGAGTAGGTTTGGTGAACCGCGCCTAGGGGTTCCATCGGCATGGTCACAGTCCCTGTTAGATAGGATTGTGGGCCGTCAATGGTGGTCCCTTAGGACACTTGATGTGCCGTTTTACCGAGATTTTGGAAGATTTTTCAAAGATATGAAAATAGTTTTGGAAAATCGATTTCAAAGAAATAGTTGGCCTGTTTTGGAAAATGTTTTCCTGGTTTTCTGTGTACGAGCCGAGACAGTGTGGGACCGTGTCGTCGGGACCAAGGAATGTGATGACATTCTTGGGTGGTTGGGCGCAACTCCCTGGTTGAGGTCGGGGGCCAAAATACCTGAGGCTGAGGGGCGTTGGGTCTTAGAGGTATGAGACTTCTTGACTGTCGTCTCAAGGCTAGGGTTGTGGTCCACAGGTTGAGGTGTCTTGTGGCATGATGGAAAGGTATGATACTCCTGTTGTCACTGTGAGCACTGAGACTCGGATGTCGTCGAGTGTGGAGGTATGATACTCCCTCCCGAACACCGTGTGTGGAGGATGCTGTGAGGAGACGTATCCTGTGATGGCCAGTGTGGGTGGGAGACGTGCCCCGTAGCTAGTAGCGTCCTGAGAGACAGGATAGCCTTCCCAGGAAGGGGTTGGCTTTTGAGGGTTCTCCTGAGAGGGAGAATCGTGGGACGGTGAACGCTTTTGCACAGGGTGGCCGTCACCGTTGTAGTGCAGAACGCTGTGGTCGCTCCTCCGCTGACTGCGTGTAGCCAGAGTTAGGTTGCCTAGCGTCAGACTTCCCGACTCATTGTATGTGGTTTTGGACATTGAGGGCCTTTGCTTGTGGCTTTAGGCTAGTAGAGCCCCGGTTGTGGTTTTGGCAGATGTGGGCCTAGTTTATGATGTTTTGAAATAAATGGTTTACGAAATGAATTTAAAAAGGAAAATTAATTACAGTTTTGTTTTCCACGGTTTTCTTGGGATGCGTACTAGGTGACTTATGTCACTCATGCGTTTTCTTTGTGGTTTTGGTTTGCAGGTGCAAACATACGGTTGGTCTAGTGTAGTGCATATAGATCGGAGTCTCCTAGCCATACACAGTTCCTGGTAGTTTAACATCCTCTGTTTAGCTTTAATTTTCCCATAGTTTAAATTATTTTAAATTATCATAGAAAATGTGGGACGTTACAAATATGTTAGCTAGAAAATCAAGTAGTTGAATTGATTAAAGTGAATTTTATGTCTCTCTTATAATCAAATCATGTTGGAGTCATATGTAGTATCTCCTGGATTAATATATTACATTGTGTGTGTGTGTATGTATATTTGAATGTATATGTGTGTGTATACACACATACATACATATATATGTGTGTGTATTAATTATGGTGACATTATGTTGATGGTTTCTTGTCGATGACTATGGTTTTGGTAGCTAATAAACTAGTAGTTTATCAAGGAATTTGGAACTTTCTCATATAAGAAAAGGAATACATTTTAAGAAGTCACATATTCTCGTATTTGGAATAAGAAATTGTATTTCTTGGAAAAATGATCATGATTTCCTAGAACCAAGTTATTAAGGAACACCTAGAAAGGAGGTCTCCTGAGTACATCTTATGATAGCTTTTGCGTTGAGGAAAACACAACAATATCAAGGACATTACGAAGTTTCAAAAAAAAAAAAAAAAAATAGGAAAAGAGAAGGACAAAACAAAAAACTAAAAATTGTACAATTTTTTTTGGTTATCCTATTATCAAACAAAAATTCAAAACGGGTTGGACCATATCACAATGGATCTCATCGGTTTGTGAGTGGATCGGCCCGTTTTAAAAAGCCCGTTATCTAACGTCCCTTGCGAATTGTGACTCCCGTATTCAATCCATCGGACTTTGTCTGCACTCGCGTGGCGTGACTTGGTGGCTCACGTGACGTGCTTTGCCGTACATTCCACATGGGCGTGGGGTCTTGTTTTCGCTGCAATCCCACTTGAAGTCACATGACACTTCCCCTGTTACGTTCGATAAAAAATAAACAACAAAAAGTAAAGATTTTTTTAATGATAGATAAATTATGGCGCTGATCCTCGACAACAACGACATCAGTAGTCAAGTAGCAGTGAAAGTCACGATACCACGACATTCCGAACAATATATTTATTCGTGTGTGACACGTGGTGAGCATAAAGAGTGAGATCTCATTTGTAAATGGATTTTTTTACTATTGACGTTGTAGTCTAGGGAGTAGTTTAGTTGGCTAGAAGTAGTGATTCCGTAACTTTGGACCGAAGCTAAAATCCCATAGGAAAGAAGTTTAGATGTTAATATCAACGGAGACTAGACGAAAAGTAGTCCCAAACTCACCTTTTCAGACAGGAAAAAAAAAAAAGGGTTTTCATTGCAACCTTCATCTTAAAGAAAGAAGCATGGAGAATCATTGATAGCTGTGGTGTTTTCTGTCACACATGATACACGTATAACAATGCACATGATTCTAAAACTTCGGAGACTGGTTACGTCTAGTTTTTTAATTCTTATTATTGGACACTAATTCCTTCTAATAAAAAATATTTTTTTTTATTCTAAAATAAATTCGATTTAAAAATGATTATCACTTACCTAAAACGTGATGGTAAGCTTGATTTATGATTGCAAACACCACAACCGCTCATGTATTGGAAATTTTATGATATGTATGGGTTTACGTATTCATTCAAAAGCAAATAACAGTAGACTTTGAATGCGTACAAGGACGTTAAATAGGTAAATTCGACATTTCATTGATGTTTTTATCCTTTAAATAAAATGTTATCGCTTCCTACGGTAAAATGTGATTAAAATATTCGATATAAGTACAATGATTTCTATGTCGATGGAGGAGCTCAGGATAAGTTCATAACAATCGTAATGAATTTTTATCTTATATTATGT
The DNA here is from genome assembly GCA_024699735.1 of Posidonia australis. NCBI lineage: Eukaryota > Viridiplantae > Streptophyta > Magnoliopsida > Alismatales > Posidoniaceae > Posidonia > Posidonia australis. Next base: position 5,738 of record JAMKQA010001088.1, read on the forward strand.
CGATTACATGTTCATAAGAACTTCAAAGAAGCACATGGGCCGAGATGTTTCGTATGGGCCCTGACGCATCTATTTGGGTTATGTCATTTCATGGTTTTCTTACTTCTTTTTTTCCCATGTAAACAAAAGTAATATAAAATTAATTAAAGTATTATAGTGTATTTTATAATTAAACTTGTTAAAAGTGATCTGTATGATTTTGATTTTGAATTGAGTCTATTGATATCTTAAATGATGTGAGTTAATGTATAAAAATCATTTAGACGTGTTTTTATTAGTTAATGGATTGAATTAAAAATATGTAAAATTATAAAATTCTATAAATAAAGATCATGGTCTCCAAAATTCCAAGACTTGACCCCTATCTTAAGAAAAACAAGAAACTAAAGCTTAGCAGCTTAGCAACTAATTCTATTTTCATCATGGATTCAGGTACGCTTCTAATTTAGTTTTATACTTGTTGATTTATTATGATAATATCCTGTGTGAGAAGAATATGTGATTTTTCCTTTGTGTTCTTCTTTATTTTTGGTATTTATATCAAATCCATGTAATATAGTTTTAATAAGTGATATTAAAGCCTTAATAATAACTAAATCATCAAGGACTCTAAAATTATTTTTGATCTACTTAGAGATCATGATTTCATACATCAATATCAAGAAGAAAAAAGAATTTTGTCGTTTAAAAAAAAATAGTTACCATGTATAAAGACGCGTGGAAACATTTCATGTGTAGATGTTTTACGCGTGAAATGGACATAGATGTTAATATCAACGGAGACTAGTCCCAGTTCCGCTATGAGAAATCGTCATGCCCACAACCATCGCTTTCGCAACCCTAGCCGCCACGCGAATGCCCTCCTTCGCCGGGCTACCCCCTTCGATAGGGAGGCGTTCAAGGTCAGCCTCTTCGAGGAGGAAGAGGCCTCTCCCCCTGCTACTCCAACCCGCAGATCTCGCCGCAAAGCTAAGAGATCCACATCAGTGGCGACCTCTGCCTTCCCCGCAGACTGTGCGGAGAGGATCCCGATGAAGCGGATCGTGCCTCCTTCTGGTGGATCTCCCCCCAGGTCGAGGAAGATGCCTATCCCTTCCTCGCAGGTATGCTCTGAGGAGGTGCCTTCCTCTCCCTCTGTCGCCGCTCTCTGCGACGCCCCTTCTTCATTTGAGGCAAATACTCCTTCGTCCTTGATACCCAGCGCTCCGCTAGGATTTTCCAGTCGAATCGTACGCCCGAGCGGGGGTTCAGAGTTTTATTTTAGCCCTTTTGGGTCGCTTTTAGGTTTTATTTATGATAGTTCTTTCTCTCCTTTGCCATTAGCTGCTAACCTAGATCTAGTTGTGGATGGTTTCTTGCACATTAAATCATTAGATTTCTGTCGGCTAAAGAGGCTAAATCTATATCGACTGAGCTTGGACAAGGCCCCCTTCTTGTCTGGTTGGAATAGTTTTCAATTTACTGTTGAATTTTATGATAGATCCAGTTTTAGGGATCTTCGGGCTCTCTCCGAGGAGTCTTTGTCCTCACGGTGGCTCTCCGGCGACTGTGAGGTTTGTTATTCGACAGAGGATGTTTCCTCGGTTTGTCCTATGGATATGGAGAAGCAGTTCTCCTTTTCTTCCATTTTCTGACCCAGTGATTTCCACTGGTGTATCGTCTGGGCTGCCGCCGGTAGGTGGCCGGAACCCTAGTGTCTCGACGGAGACGATGGGGCGTCAGTCCGTAATAACTGACAGCTCTGACGGTGGAGCAGGGTCTACTCCGTGTTCCGTGTGGAACTTTTCTTCTTTTTCTGTTCCCGTGTTACCACGGGCTCACGATAAGCTACCTCTTACCGTAGATCAATACCCGGATTCCTCTTCGGGGCCTGGTGTTTTATATTACCCCTGCGAGCAACATACTTATTATAACATGGGCTCAGACTTTGAGTCCCGAGCTGGCTCAGACCACTCTTATTTTGCCCGATTTTTCTCTGACAACGGGCATTCGATGGGCGGTAATCCCGCCTCTCTTGACGACTGTTTGTCGTCTCCTCTCTCTGGACGTTTCGCGTCTTCGCTTGGTTTCGATAATGACTCAGTGTCACGCGCTCCGCTCGAGACGCAATTAGTGGCTGAGCATGCACATTCCTCTAATGTGTGTCTTAATGACGAAGATCATCTCAAGCGTCGATCTTATGACGGTGGTGCTCTGCACAACACCAGTCTGACACGTTGCAATGCTGACTGCCCGTCTCCCTCGCCTCCTTTTCTCAGTGGTGGTTCGGGTCTTTCTTTCGCACGATCTTCTAACGAGAAGATATCTTCTGACGAGCAGATATCTTCTGACATTCGGGATTCTTCCATTCCTATCTCTTCGTCAGGCTCCCGTTTCACTCCCCTCGCCTCTCCCATTCCTTGCCAAAGGAATAATTCTCATTCCTTTGTGGAGTCTTTAGAGTGGACTATGGTGCAGCGTCGGAAGGATCGCTCCCCCTAGGTAACTTTCTGTCGTGCCTCGGGTCGTTATTTTGCTTGTGGCCTCCTTGGCCATACAAAGAGCAACTGCAAATACTCTGACTTATGCTTTCGTTGTCTTTCTCCCACGCACTCAGTGGCTATTTGCAAATTTTTTCAGGAAAAGAAATCATCCACTCCTCCGTCTAAAATGGTGGGTCAATCCCCTCATTTTCCGACCATCATCCCTCCTTCTGAAGCTACATGCGACCTTCTCCTTTCTCTGTCCTGTTGCGCTTTAGTATCCTCCCATTCTACCCAGCTCTCCAAGGAATTGCTAGAACACCACATTTCAACTCACTGGCCTTTGGCTTCCGGGGTGGAAGTCAAATTCTCGGCCCTTGGAAAATTTTTACTTAGATTTCCCACCCCTAAGATTAAGGCTGACACCTTGAACCTTTACGGTTCTTCCCTGCAAACTCTTTCGGCGTCCTTTACCCACTGGTCGCCTCAAATTAATGCGGTTTTTACCGTTCGAGAGGAGGGTGTTTGGGTCAGATTAAAGGGTATTCCACACCATTTGTGGAATGTTGATGTTTTTAGATGCATGGTGGCAGACTTCGCAGACCTTCTTGAGGTGGATCTCTCTGTTGAAAGCGCAAAACAGCAAAGTTTTGCTAGGTGTCGTATTCTATTACATTATGGCAAAGACCTTCCTGATACCCGCTTCTATGCTTTCGGGCGTATAGTCTACCCAATCAAGTTCAGAGCTAGCTGGGATCTCTGCGATCCCTCTCCTCAAATGCAACACACCCCTCAAGTGCAACATACCTCCTGGCCCGCTAGACCATCTCCTGCCTCCCACCAGAAAGCCCCTCCTCCTAGTAGAAAGTCTTTCAAAGTCACTAAGACATGGCGTGGAAGCAAGTCGGGGGGAAACTCTAGACCCAGGGTTAATGTTTGGACCAGGTCCTTCTCCCAACCGCAGTCTAGCGACCCTTCTCCTGGTTCTGTGGGGATTCTTCCTACCCCGCCTACTTCTGATGGCTGGTACAAGGCCTCTCCTTCCCCTTCCACCTCCGAGGGCTGGAATAAGTCCTCCCCCACTCCCCCTGCTTCAGAAGGTTGGTACAAGGCTTCTTCCACCTCAAAAATGGATGCTCCTTCCTTGCTGGACGAGTCCAACTTTGTCCAAGCAGAGATCCGTGCAAAGAATCTATCTATGGGGAAGTTCAAGAAGTTACTGGCGCTGTACGACTGCGTGGAGAATGAAGCGTCAGTTGAGAACCCCACGGAGCCTCTTCCTTCACACCCGGATACCCTCATTCATGCACCAGGTACCTCTATTAATCCCTCACAACAACTGTCCTATGTTGTTAATACAGATCATTTTGATGCTTCTACTTCTTCTTCTTCTTCTTCTAGTGTTCATTGTTTGTCTGATATGCATGAAAAGGACTTCGATCCCTTGACTTGGGAATCTTACCAACATTTTCAAGATTTTTGTGGTAAAATAGGCATTCACCTTAGTACTAATGCTGAGGTTCGGTCGTTCTTTTCTCAAGTCAGGTTAGATCAGGGGAAACTCCCCATTTCCCTGAGGAACTGGAATCATCCTAGTGAGAGGGAGCCTCCCTCTCGTTCTTCAAACATGTGTTTATGATCATTGGAGCATGGAACATTAGGAGATTAGGAGCTAGTTCTAAATCTAGGGTTGTACGTAATCTAATAAGACTACAAAAATGTGACATTCTCATTATCTCAGAAATAAAAAAAAGATGATTAGTCCCCTGCATTACTTAGATCTCTAAGGGTAAGAAAATTCATTTATGGTCTTATTTGGCCTCCTCAGGTGCCTCTGGAGGCATTTTGATAGGCTAGGACGGCAGAAAGTTGAGTCTTCTGACTCACTTCCTGGGTCTTTACTGCCTCTCCCTCCATTTTCTCTCTCTGGAGGATAACTTTGAGTGGTGGCTTACTGGGGTTTATGTGTCCTGCGTTCCTAGATTCAAACCCGATTTTATCAAGGAACTACGAGGTCATAGTCAAGTGGTTAACGAAAATTGGGTTATTGGTGGAGACTTCAACTTAATTAGATACTCTCATAAGCATTCCTCCTGCCCTAGGATCACTTCACATATGTCATTGTTCAATGACTTTATTAATGCTAATAATTTAGTGGACCTCTCTCCCATTAACTGCTCTTCACTTGGTATAATCTTCAGACCGAGCCTACGCTAGTTAAGCTTGACCGCTTCCTCGTTTCTCCCTCCTGGTTGGATAAACATCCCAATTCTTTTTGTTCTGGAATGGCCAAGGTAGTCTCTGACCATGTCCCAATTATCTTAAAAACATTAAAACATAATTGGGGTCCGCCTCCTTTTAAACTGTATAAATCATGGCTACTTTATGAAGGAAGCCTTTCCTTCATCCAGGACTGTTGGGTGAAGTCGACAGACCTATTCTTCTCAACAAATCCCTTAGCCAGGTTCTCCTATAAACTGAAATTTTTGAAGGATAATCTAAAAAAATGGATTGGCCCGATCAATTTAAAGAGAAATCAAGTGTTAAGTGATATAGAATCTCGCATCCTAAGCATTGATTGCTTAGCTGAGCACTCCATTCTAGATGATGAGACCTGGAGAGAGAGACTTGCTCTTAGAGATAAACACTTTGAATTTCAAAAAGAAAAGGAGCTATTCTGGAAACAAAAATCCAAAATACAATGGCTGAAGGAGGGAGATTCTAACTCTACTTTCTTTCATAATGTCGTCAATTCCCACAGGCGAAACAATGCTATTTTGTCTCTCACTGTGGACTCCAATGTGATTACATCCCCCCGGGCCATTAGTGATGCAATTGAAGATCACTTTATTAGGCAATTCAACAACCCAAAATGTCCCAGTGTCCTCCTAAACTGGGACTTGCTGAATCCTGATAAGATTGCTGATCCTGATTCACTTGAGGTACCTTTTTCAGTGGAAGAGGTTAAGAGAAATCTAAATAGACTACATGGGGACAAAAGCCCTGGACCCGATGGGTTCCCTATTTTCTTCTTTCAACAGTTCTGAGACCTGTTAAAAGATGACATTATGCACATTTTTCAGCACATTTTCTCTTCTACTGATCCTGATACTCTCTCTCCTTTAAATCAGACATTTATTGTCCTTATTCCTAAGCGGCTTGGTGCCAATTCTATTACTGAATTCAGGCCTATCATTTGGTAAACAGCATATATAAGATATTTACCAAAACCTTAGCCTTTAGGATATCTCCCATACTTAACAAGACCTTAGATAACTCCCAATGTGCCTTTCTCCCTGGCCGCTCTATTGGGGACTGTTTTCTGGTAGCTCAGGAAACTCTTCATTTTATGTACTCCTCTAAGGTGCCAGGTTTTATCTTAAAATTGGATTTCGAGAAAACCTTTGATAAGGTCAATTGGGATTTCCTCCTTCAATCTCTTCAATGATTAAGATTTGGGGGGAAATGGATATCATGGGTTAAAATGTGCATTTCTTCTGCAAAATTTTCCATTCTTCTTAATGGCACATCTCACGGCTACTTTGGATCTTCCAACGGGCTGAGACAGGGGGACCCGCTATCCCCCTACTCTTTATAATAGCTACCCATATTCTGAATTGTATGCTTCAGTTGGCTTTAAATCAGAATCTCATTAAAGGCATTCAATTCCCTCATGGGGGTTCTCATGTACTAAACATCCAATATGTGGATGACACTATTCTTTTCCTAGCTGAGGGTGCGGAAAACATTGTGAATATCAAACGCATCCTTTGTTGCTTTCAATCCTGTTCTGGCCTTAAAATAAACTTTTCTAAATCATCTATTACTGGTATTAAGGTTGATCAGGATTTAGTAGATAATGCCTGTAAGCTATTAGGTTGTAAATCTGCAACCTTGCCTATCACTTACTTGGGTCTTCCACTTCATTATAGGAGAGCCTCACGTAGGGAATGGTCTCCTGTCCTGGAGAAATTAGCATCTAAGCTATCCCATTGGAAAGCTCACTTTCTATCCCTAGGTGGCAGATTGACGCTGATTAATTCTGTTTTAACCGTCATTCCTACTTATTATATGTCTGTCTTGCATATGCCCAGACAGATTCAGAAGGACATTGATAGGCTTAGGTGCAACTTCCTCTGGAAGTCTGATCCTACTGCTGATAAAGGCAGACATCTAGTTAAATGGGGTGTACTTTGCGTACCTAAAAAGCAAAATGGTTGGGGGATCTTAAATCTCAGGAATTTTAATCTTGCACATAAGTCTAAATTAGTCCGGCAATTACTCTCCTGGGATTGTCATGCAATGTGGAAAGAGCTAGTGAAGGTCAGGTATATGAAGCAATTAGGGCCTAGGGCTTTCCTAAATACTTCCTCTAACCACTGCTCCCCTTTATGGCTGTGCTTGAAAAACAGTTTTCATGTTGTAAATTGCTTTAGTACTTTTCACCTGTGCAATGGGAAAGATATACTTTTCTGGGAACAAAAATGGAGGGATGGGACAAAAATAAAATATTTACTCTCTCAATTATTTTCTATTTGCAGATGGAAGAAAGCCTCTGTTTGCAATATTTATAATATTTTCGATTCTAATATTAATAAGTTGATGGATATTTCTAAAGCACAGTATTGGGAATACAATGTTTTGCAATCTCAACTTGATTCGATGGCACAAATTATACAATCTATTAATTTGGAGGTGGAGAGGGATGTTATATCCTGGACTCCATCGTCTTCTTTCAATTTCTCAGTTAAATCATGTTATAAGATACTGAATGATGATGGCCTCAGATTTAATCTGTTTGAGGAGATTTGGCTGACTTGGGCCCCCCTCAAGGTTAAGTTATTCTCCTGGCTTGTTATTCACAATAGAAACCTCACTAAGGAAAAATTGTTAAAGAAAGGGTGGATTAGATCACCTACCTGTATTTTCTGTAATCAAAACACAGAAACTAGTACCCATCTGTTTATGTTTTGCGAATTTGTTTCACAGATTTGACAGTTTTTCTTATGTTCCCAGTTATACCCTGGATTTTATAAGCTGGGTTACTTATATTTGCATAAACCTGCTCTTAAATTCCATTTAAATAACTGCAGTTGGTTTTTTTTGATTCAAGTTATTCTCTGGATAACCTGGAAAGAAAGAAACAGCAGAATTTTTCGTGAAAATTTTAAATCTTCTCATGTCATTATTTCTGATATCATTGGACTAATGAGACACTGGTTAGATTTTCTTCTATCAGGTTTTGAAAAGGAGGATTTGAGGAATTCATTATCCTCAATGAAAGCTGCTTGGACTGAGAACCTCACAGCCTCTTCAGATGTTCCTCCTACCTCTAATGATTCCACTATACATCCAGCTGCTGCTGTTGAAGTTATGGGGCAGTAGTTTTGCTCATTTTTATAAACATTGAAACTATATTGCCAATTTCGCTGATTGTCTGTAATATTGGCATGAACATTGCCTTACTTTCGTTATTTTGTTACTCTTTGGATCGCCGATTCCCTTAGAATTATTTCCTTGAGATTAATATCTAATATTACTTACCATTGCAAAAAAAAAACGGAGACTAGTCCCAAACCCACCTTTTCAGACCAAAAAAAAAAAGGGTTTTCATTGCAACTTTCATCTTAAAGAAAGAAGTCTGGAGAATCATTGATAGCTGTGGTGTTTTCTGTCACACATGATACACGTATAACAATGCACATGATTCTAAAACTTCGGAGACTGGTTACATCTAGTTTTTTAATTCTTATTATTGGACACTAATTCCTTCTAATAAAAAATATTTTTTTATTCTAAAATAAATTCGATTTAAAAATGATTATCACTTACCTAAAACGTGATGGTAAGCTTGATTTATGATTGCAAACACCACAACCGCTCATGTATTGGAAATTTTATGATATGTATGGGTTTACGTATTCATTCAAAAGTAAATAACAGTAGACTTTGAATGCGTACAAGGACATTAAATAGGTAAATTTGACATTTCATTGATGTTTTTATCATTTAAATAAAATGTTATCGCTTCCTACGGTAAAATGTGATTAAAATATTCGATATAAGTTCAATAATTTCTATGTCTTATATTATGTCGATTACATGTTCATTAGAACTTCAGAGAAGCACATGGGACGAGATGTTTCGTATGGGCCCTGACGCATCTATTTGGGTTATGTCAACAAAAGTAATATAAAATTAATTAAAAGTATTATAGTGTATTTTATAATTAAACTTGTTAAAAGTGATATCTGTATGATTTTGATTTTGAATAGAGTCTATTGATATCTTAAATGATGTGAGTTAATGTATAAAAAATATTTAGACGTGTTTTTATTAGTTAATGGATTGAATTAAAAATATGTAAAATTATAAAATTCTATAAATAAAGATTATGATCTCCAAAATTCCAAGATTTGACCCGTATCTTAAGAAAAACAAGAAAGTAAAGCTTAGTAGCTTTGAAAGACCGGATCCCATGTACGTCTTAAAGGACAACTAATTCTATTTTCATCGTAGATTCAGGTACGCTTCTAATTTAGTTTTATAATTATTGATTTATTATAATAATATCCTGTATGAGAATAATATGTGATTTTTCTTTTGTGTTCTTCTTTATTTTTGGTATTTATATCAAATCCATGTAATATAGTTTTAATAAGTGATATTAGAGCCTTAACAATGACTAAATCATCAAGGACTCTAAAATTATTTTTGATCTACTTAGAGATCATGATTTCATACATCAATATCAAGAGAAAAAAAAGAATTTTGTCGTTTTAAAAAAAAAGCTACCATGTATAAAGACGCGTGGAAACGTTTCATGTGTAATTTACGCGTGAAATGGACATAGATTGTTTTCCACATCATCACGCGTATAATTATAAACTGACATTGAATGACATGATCGCTACATGTGTAAATGTTTTGAATGGTTTTGATTGACATTAAATTGCAATGGTTGCTTTTGACACGTAATACAGAGAAGCATGGACATTTTGCATAATTAACATTTGCACGGTTAATTTTTACATAATTCATTTTTCACACAAAAGAGTTAGCATGTATTAAATGCTAATCTATGATTTATGACATCAAATAAATTTATTATTGATAATTAACTATAAATTATCTTTTATTCTAAAAATAGATTAATTAAAGCAACATCCTATCAAAATAGACATGTTTGACTAAATTGTTATATTAAACATAGAAGATGTTTGTGTGTTTGCATGTCACTTTTGCAATAATGGTTGACACGAAACGGAAGACTATGTCAAGTATCACACTTAGTGTGTTAAGAAAGATACATCATTGTTTTAGTTTATTCTGAAGTTAATATAACTCCTGTACCTAAACATATTTGGTGGATAAATTCCAATGCAATTATTCATATAAGTGTATTTATGTAAGGTTGCCTAAGTTGTCGGACACTAAGTGATGACGAAAGACACATCTTTGTAGGTAACTGTAATAAGGTAGAAGTAGAAACTAATTATCATTTAAATTATTGTTAAGAACGGGTTGTAATTTAGATTTGAAAGAGGCCTATATTATACCGTCATCTAGGCAGAATTTGATTTCTATTTCAGTAATGGACAAATTTGGATATTCTTGTATTCAAAGAAATGGAAAATTTAGTCTTTTTCAGAATTTTAATCTTATTAGTATCGGTTATTTGATTAATAATGACTCTTTATATTTACTTGATACAATAACTTCTCATAATAAAACTTTGCATTCTACATCTAGAGGTACAAAGCGAAAATCAAGTAACAATTCCACTATGTTATGGCATAAATGTTTAAGTTATATTTCTAAAAAAAGAATAAAGAGGCTTGTGTCAATTGAAAATTTTCCTTCACTTGACTCAACAAATTTTCAAATTTGCATTGAGTATCTTAAAGAATTACAAATTAATGTTTGGAAATAAGGTATAAATAAATGTTCAAACATCTTACAATTAATACATATAGATATTTGTAGATCATTTCCCACAACATTTTGAAATAATTAACAATACTTTATTACGTTCATAGAGGACTATTCGTGTTATGGTTACCTTTATCTCATTTATGAAAAATTACAGGCCTTAGATGTATTCAAACAATTTAAGGTTGAAGTTAAAAATCAACTTAAAAAAGAATTAGAGTCATTAGATTTGATCGCGGTAGTGAGTACTATAGTAGATATGACTAATCCGATGAATAATATTTAAGCTCATTTGCTAAGTTCCTGAAAGAATATAGTATTATTTCTCAATACACCATGCCTAATTCTCTAGCCATAAATAGTGCTACTGAGAGGTGCAATAAGACACTTAAGAACATAGTGAGGAGTATGATTAATCATTCTATCTTACTAGAATCTCTTTAAGGTGAGACAATTAAAACTGTAGCTTACATATTAAACAAAATACCAACTAAAACAATAACTAAAGCCCCTCATAAATTATAGGTTGGGACAAAATTCAACATAAAGCATCTTCATACGTGGAATTGTTTAACTTAAGCTAGATCTTACAAGTTTAATTAAAAGAAAGCGGACTCTAGGACTATTAGCTGTTCTTTTATTGGATATTCTAAGAAGTCTAGAGACTTTAAATTTTATGATCCTATTATTAGGTGATGAGTGCATAATCATGTAATTTGCAAACCTAATTATAAAATTTATTTGCATAAATATATGTGCTTATAGACTAATCCTTTTAGGAATTAATTAAAAAATTCGATCAAAGTGGTAATCACATAATCTATGCATATGTCATTCCCATTCACATTTATAAATAATGTTTTTCGAGAGTATTTTATGCAATTTGAGCAGAAATCAGGCAATTAGATAAATAATAAAGGAAAGAAAATGCAAAATTGGACACAAATTCATCAAAAGTACTTACAAAAAATAAATCCCAAAAATCAAGTTCTCAATAGATACAAAATAAAATGTCAATGAATAAAAGATTTCGAATTGATAATATCCGAATGATACTGGCGCCTCTTAGGCATCAATTAACAATTTAGGTGCCTCTTAAACGCTTGGATTCGAGATCTTTGGGTAATTCTTCTACGTGGATCGAGATTACACCACATCTTTTATATATTTAGATCAAATATTGGTAAATATGAACAAATTTATTTCTGAAGGAGAGAATAAACCTGTAAGTCTATAAAAAGACTAATGTTGTATTGAAATGGGTGGATTCTCTTGTGCAACTTAAGATATAGGTTTTCCTTACTTTTACTTTCATGTAAACTTTGTAACTTCAAAATTCAAGTAATGATAACGAAGTTTTTCTCTAAAGATTTATTATTCTTCTCCTCCTTTTTCACTTCTTTACCCTCTCTTCTCTTTACTCTTGGCACTTAGTCATTAGTAAGGTCACTTATTTTATTCAATTTCATATAGTAGAATCGTAACAACTCTCTCCACCAATTCATGTTCTTATTTGATTGAGTATTTATGTCAGGATTTTGAAAAATGAGATCAAGTCTCTGTAGTTTAACTCCCACTTGTCCTTATTGCGTGTTGACCTCATGCACTTGTAGATTTAAAGTTTCTTCGATTTTATATCGAATGCTAGGTCATTTTTTAAGACATGTAATACTAAATTTCTTGAGAAAGTAGAGTTTGAGGAGGAAAATAAGGATAGAGACATTATTTTTGAAGAAAAATTAATTTCTCTTCTTATAGTTACTATTGACAATGACCAGGAATTAATTTTTTACATTGTTCAAGAGAGAAATATGGAACAAGACATTGTTCATCTTTTCTTAATTAAAAAAGAACAAACTTAGCTCCTTCAAAAGTTAATACCACTTAGAAGTCCATTAAAGAGAAGAGAAGATAAGTGTAATTTCAGATGATTATGTCGTATTTTTTTAAGAATATTAAGTTGATAATAACTTGATGAATAATGATCCAATCAATATTCATTAACCAATTAATAGTTTCAACTTTCAAAAATAGATAGATGTTATGAATGATGAGTTCAAATCCATAAAGGATAATGACATTTGGGATCTTATCTCATTACTTGAAAGTGCAAAACCTATTAGTTGCAAATGGATATTTAAAACTAAGAGGGATTCATAAGGTAATATGAAAAGATATAAGGCTCGTCTTGTCCATAAAGGATTCACTCAAAGAAAAGACATTGATTATAAAAAGACTTTCTCTCTAGATTTTTATCAAAAGACTCTTTTAGGATTATTATGACATTAGTTGCTCATTTTAACATTAAGCTACATCAAATGAACGTAAGAACGATGTTTTTCAATTGTGACATTGATAAGATGATCTATATAGTGCAATCTAAATACTTTACATTAGGTAATGCAAAGAAAATGATTTGCAAACTTAAAAAGTATATTTATAGTTTAAAGCAAGCATCCTATCAATGGTATCACAAATTTTATTAAGTTGTCATTTCTTTTGGTTTTAAAATGAATTTGGTAGATGATCGTGTATACCATAAGTTTAGTGGAAATAAATATATTTTCCTGGTTTTGTATATTGATGGCATACTACTTGTCACTGATGATGTGGACTTACTTAAAGAAACTAAGAAATTTCTCTTAAACAAATTCGAGATAAAAGATCTTGATGAAATTTTTTTTGTATTAGAAATCCAAATACTTTATGATCATTTTCAAAGATTTTTTGAATTATCACAAAATAATTTCATAGAAGAAGTCCTTAAAAGGTATAGCATGATTGGATGTAAGTCAAGAAATAATCTTGTGGCTAAGGGAGACAAATTAAGTCTCAAACAGTACCCTAAAAATGATTTTGAATATAAGGAATTGTGAAAGATTTCATATGCTTTGATAGTTAGGAGTATTATGTATATTCAAGTTTGTATGTGTCTAGATCTTACGTACATTATTGACATGTTAGGAAGATACTTATGCAATCCTAGTATGGATCACTGAAAAGTTATTAAGCCGGTCATGTGGTATTTACAAAAAACTCAAGACTTTGCACTTGTGTATATAGGAAATTAAATCAGTTACGGATCATCATTAGGTATTCTAACTTTAATTTTGCCTGATGTCAAGATATTCGTAGATTTATTTCAAGTTATGTATACTTGCTAGTAGATGAAGCTATATCATGGAAAAATGTCAAGTAAATACTTATAACTCTTTCAACTATGACAGTTGAGTATGTAGCATGTTATGAAACATTCAATCAGAGAATATACCATTTTGCCACCCTACATTGCATCCACATAGCAATTGAGCCCTCCGTGTCCATTGTACCCTATCAAGTTCTGTTTGGTCCATTGAGCCCCCCGACATGCACTCTTGTTTTGACAACATCAGCACGATTTAAATCGATGTTTCCCGACTATGGTTTTGGCTTTGGAATTGTTGTCTGTAAACTGTAAAGCTTAGAGCGTGATTTCTCAACGAACTGAGCCAACGAGATCACCCAACATTAAGATGTAGCGTGGCCTTCCAGCGTGGTCATCTAGCACAGATGATCGACGCAACACCCAGGTTTCGGAGCATAGACACTGCTTTACAAAGTTTTCTGAATGTTTTATCCGACAAATTTCTTCGGGTTTTTCGCTCATTGATTTAGCATCCTGACATATTTTCCGTACCATGGCATGACAATAAGCACCTCGCCCAAAGGTGTACATTATTTCGCATTTAATGCTTACATTAGGCACATTTGCAAGTGAACTAAACCAATAAAGACCGACTTGTCAGACATGCAAGGATGCCTAATACCTTTCCCGTACGTGATAGGAGTCCTTACCATTCTCTTTGGCACGTAATGACCAACATGTCGCCTCCATCTGGCACGGATTGCAGCATTCACATTTTTGCATCGTTTTATCGTATTTTCTCTCTTGTTTCCCGATTTCCCTCGTCTTACAACTTTGAATAGACTAGATGACGATTCCACGTCCTTCCCTTTATTTTGCTTTCGCGTTGGATGATTTTGAATCAAGTTTTCTTCCTCAGATTCATCATCTTGTTGTGGCCTTATCAATCTCGTGTGCTTGGGTCACGTAAAATTGGTCGTCGACACGGTCACTAGAAGAATATGTAATTTTCTCTTTATGTTCTTTCCTATGTTTAGTATATATGTCAAATCCATGTGATATATTTTTAACAATGCAAGCAATAGAAAATCCAAGGACAAAACAAAGAAGCTAAATGAATACTTTTTCCAATGATTGTTGCATGGAATCTTAATTTCTACTCCTATGGGAATTCTCCTTCTTATAATAATAGAAAGACGTTCCTAGCTTAAAAATTTTCAAAAATTTTTATTCAGACACAAAAAAAAATTATGAAAGGCATGCCATTCAATTCATGAGTTTTATTACCACACAATAAACACGGTCTAAATACTCTAAAATGTATCTAGAGTTCAAAATACGCTTTGAATTCTTTTATTTTCTTGTGTTAAGGTTACTTTTCTCCTCAAGTATGGAGTATTAATTTATTGCATTATTTTTCATCAAATCAATATAATCAAAATAAGGGATATACAAGTATACCATACAAATCGTACATAAGTATGAAATACCATCTAAAATTTCAAAAGTCTATATACACCATTGATCTCCCTTTTTTCGTACACAAACATCGTCATCAGGTTATTGGTCAAATCTTAACTTTAACCAGTTAACGAGCCAACTCAAAGGAGTGAAATGACAAACTACTGAAATTATCAATAGGTATACCATCCAAAGGAAAAAAATATCTAATGATGAAGAACAGGGTTGTTGGATGAGAGGAATGTGGAGGGTTTAAAAATGGAAGGGAAAAAGGAGGGAGTGGAAATGACCATTGGAAGACATAACTAGGATGGCAAGAACGGAAGAAGGATTTAAAAGCTAACGTCATTATAGTGGATTCTGTTAACTCTGACTGTAAAATTAATTTGATGACATTTGTTTACAAAATTTCAAAAGAAGGGCCAATGATATACATGAATATTAGAATTTTCAATGGTATCTAGTATTTTTGTTTGATTTAGATGGTATAATCGTAAATTCCTCATTTTGCAAAATTTAGATGATGACATCTACCAATGATTGATGTCACTCTTAATAATTATAGATTCCCTTAGGATTTGTTTGGAACCTCCTAAACCTAAAAGTTAGATTTTAGATTATTTCCAAAAATTATTTTTTGAGAGTTTTTGTAGAAACCAAATTCTTGATTATTTCTAAATTTTTTTGAAAAAGAAATGATTCGTTACTAGAAGTTAGCTTCTAGTAATACTCCAATTACTTTAAACTTTTAAAGTACAAGAGTCAGTGACATTAATTGCAAATAATAATAACATTTTAAAGTAAATGTTTACATAATATTGATATTTTAAAGTAAAATAATATTATGGTGCTATTTTCGCTATTTTCTATGACTCCCTTCCACCAACTTTTCCAACTTTGCAAAAATACGCTTGAATGTTGGAACCATTTTTAGATTTTTTTTTTTCTCCAACTTCTACCAAAAATTAATGGTCCTAATTTAGATAAAAGTGGTTCAAACAGATCTTCAGGTAATTTTCGAAAATCACGTGAGAGAGAGCAGACCATACTAACTAAAGCAAGGTGGTAAAATCCGATCATACTAAGTTGCCTCGAGCCCTTGGTCTTTGGTTCATTGATCAAGACATCTTAAGATGCACGGTTTTTTTTGAAACAATAATTAATATATTAAGCAATACTTATCTATGAATACCATCATTAAGCCAACAAAAATACAATAGTTCAAGCCCCTCCCCGCAGCCTCCGCACCCCGTTGGCTTTCGGCAGGCCGCAGCCTCCGTAGCCCCTCCCCGCAGCCTCCGCACCCCATTGGCTTTCAGCAGGCCGCAGCCTCCGCAGCCCCTCCCCGCAGCCTCCGCACTCGGTTGGCCGCAACCTCCGCAACCTCCCCGCAGCCGCCGCACCCCGCAGGCCGCAGCCTCCGTAGCCCCACCCCGCAGCCTCCGCACCCCGTAGGCCGCAACCTCCGCAGCCTCCGCAGCCCCACCCCGCAGCCTCCGCATCCCACAACTGGCAGCTGGCAGCCCGCACCTGACACCCCGCATCCTCGGCAGCCCGCTCCTGGCACTCCGCAGTCCACTGTGCTCAAGCCCCCACAGCCCACGCTGGCTGTAGTTTGGGAGGAAAGCGATTTGGGAGTCAACATTTTGTTAGCTCAGAAGATCGGCTGCATTTCGTCTTTCCTTCCGATGGGGGACCATCCGACCTTGCACTTCGGGAGAAGGCGACCCCCGATCTCTCCACCTCTCAGGATAGATCCGGTCACTCTGGGAATCGCTCCGGAAGGCACAGCGAGGGCCAGGTAAAAGGCACGCTCCGGCGAGGTAAACTCTTTGAGCCCATTTGTGGTAGTTCTGTGCCTGTCTTACTATAAGGCTCTGATTACTGGTCAATTTATCTATCTATGATCCCATTATGTGTTTGAAGATATAGAGATGGATTGCTCTTTTGAAGTCCAAAAATTATTGGCTTCACTTACATCATGTCCTGGGAGAAATTACAAGAGCAGCTAGGACTGGTTCCAGTCTTGCTTGTGACGATGATTTTAGAACTGATAATATTTATGATTTGCCTGGGAAATTTTTAAGTTATGCTTGTGATGATATCCGTGGTCTGGGTATGGGGGACACTTTGGCCGCTGTATCTGAATGGTGTTTCTTACCCCTTCCGGCTCCTCCGGCTTATACCTTCGATAGGGCAGTAGGCTCTTGCTGGAACTCCTGCTCCGGCAATTGGCGGAGGCGGGACTCCCTATGCACTGACACGCATGCAGCCTCTGCAGAAGGATTTCAAATCCGAGGCTCTTGTGAACGTTTTGTGTACGGGAAACGAATTTGACAATGGGATGGCGTCTGATTTTTGCCGCCTTTCCCAGGACCCATCTCTGCCTCTCTCCTCTAACAGTCGATACACCTTTCCACTCGGGCTGAAATTTGAATTATTTTTTACTGGCACTCGTACTTTAATTCAGATTCTTTGGCTACAGGCTTTGAGAAAAGTGAAAATTTGCGGACTATGTCATCTTTACAGGAAAAGAGGGATTCAGAGTAAAGCTTATTGCTTCCCAATGATCTCCAACTTGAGATGGTGTATAATACTGGGACTCCTCCTCTTCAGGAAGACAATCCTCATTTTTGATTAACTTCTGGTTAATTGATTCACAGTAGAATACTGAAAGAAGATTTTTTGCTTTATTAAAAAAAAAAATTTTTTACTTGTTCGTCACCTGCCGAGTGACGAGGTACCATTTTTGTAAATATTTGGTTGGACGCAATTTGGTGGCCTCTGAGCCCATAGTGATGTAATACTTATTGGACCTTTGTATTTCTTATCAGGCATTAAGGCCGAAAAAATATACCTATCTCAACTTTTAACAAAAAAAACAAGTAAAGCTGGACAGGACAACAACAACAACAAAAGAGCACAAATCAGTAAAATTTTATCCTAATACAAAAAAATGGACTAGGGACACATCCAAATGAAACTATATGAGACTGTAGCTTCATTGCAAAAAAAGATGGATGGCAAGTAATTAGTTCTCTACACGTCCCAAAGGTGGCTCAACAAGGGACTGAGCATCGACATCTACCGAGCTATGACGATTGGCAGGAGTAGCAGTTAAGCAGATCCCTTAGGCAAAGTATACTTGGTCCCTATCTTATTATATCTCTCAGAGGGTGGCTGAAGTAGAGGAGGCAGCAACTCCCTGTCCCATGATCAAATTTTCTAACAAAAAAGAGTTTTTTTTTTTAGAATCGGTAATTTTATTGATAAAGATTCTTGGCTATGTAACCACCACCAAGAAGGCAAGTATTGTCCAAAATATTATAGAAGCGTAGGATCCAGCAGATCCAGAGAATTTAACATCTAGTTAGCCACCTGCATATATAGCAGGCCATAAAAGTTCAAAATTAATTAAGATACAGTAAGATAGCTATAGAAAACCAACTGCAGAAGGAAAGTCATGTGGAATGATCTTCCATGACATTTGTCTCAGGTGGTATGCTCTCAGCCAGAGTAACGGCTGATGAGATTTGGGGGGCAATGGGAGATTGAGTAGAAGCTCTCAGATTTGAGTGATTCATGTTCTAGGAATTTTGCATTTCCAAGACAGAATGAAGTAGAGCCTCCCTTTCAAATCCTGTACCCAAAGTTGCTGCCCAGGAATTCATAAGTGTAATAATCTTAAAAACGATTTGCCTACTTGATTCGGATGAGTTACAAAAAATTCTACTATTTCTTTCTTTCCAAATACACCACATAATTGCTAGAATGAGCATATTCCAACCAGTTTATGATAATGAAAAAATATAATGGGGCTTATACCCATAAAAATCTGAAACATGATAGAATGCTGGATACAAAGGACAATTAATAAAAAATTTCCATATAGCATCTGCAAAAGAGCAATGTATAAATAAATGCGATACAGTTTCACAGTGAGCCCTGCACATGATGCAACGGTCTTGACCAATCCATCCTTTTTTCATAAGGTTATCTTTGGTTAGAATCTTAGTTGATACTGCTAACCAAGAAAAGAGTTTGATTTTTAAAGGTACCCAAGCCTTCCAGATGGGCTTGTACAGATGGAATCTCAATCCACCATCATTGATAACATTATAACATGATTTAACAGTGTAAGCAGAAGTAAGATTAGGTTGCCAATGAATCTTATCTTTTTCCAAATTAAGTTGTAGGCCAGATAATATTTCTGTCAACTAATCAACTTGCACCTGCAATGCAGAGTAATCATTATTTTGCGCCATACTGTCTAGGTCATGGAATAAACCTAGGAAATTTCTCCCAAAAAACTGCATTATCTTTTTCACAGATAATTCCTTGTGTTTTGCTATTTTATATAAATCTGGAAATCTATATTTTAGAGGGGTGCCATTACTCCAATTATTCTCCCAGAAGATGGTGTCTTCACCATCTCCAACTTCAATTGAAATGAAACAATTAAGAATACTAAAGCACTTCTTAAACTCTTGCCAAATTGGAGAGCATTTTCCAGGTGAGGAGTTTAGTAAAGCCCCCAATCCAGATCTAGAGCAATATCTAGCTTTCAATAAATTTGGCCATTTCAGATTAGGAGCACCAGTCCAGAACTTCCATAAGACTTTACCTTTAAGGGTTGCACTAAAATTCCTAAAATTAATGATGCCCCAACCCTTGTGTTCCTTAGATTTACATAAGGTATCCCACTTTGCCAAGTGGTAACTCTTTTTATTGGTTGATGTTGATTGCTAAAGGAATCTACCTCTAAGTCTGTTAATCTCATGTTTTACCTTTGAAGAGAGATGGAGAACCGAAAGATAATAGGTAAGTATTGCTGATAGGACACTGTTTACTAAGGTTAATCTTCCTCCTGAAGAAAGGAGGTTTGCCTTCCAAGAAGACAACTTATTGGTGATTTTCTCATGACAGGTGTTCAGTCCTTATAAGATGCTTTTCTATGATGCAAAGGTAATCCTAAGTATGTGATTGGCAAAGTTCCATTTTGACATCCCATAATATCACACCATTGCTTCACTAGATCCCAAGATACACCCACTCCAGTCAAAGAAGACTTTTGGAAATTTATTTTGAGTCCAGAACAGGTCTGAAAACAACAAAGAATCCTTTTAATGTTCACCAAGTTGTCTGAACCAGAGGAGAGAAACAATATAGTATCATCAACATATTGTATATTAAGCACATGTGATCCTTCATTAGGAAGTTGTATCCCTGAAATGATATTCTTGCTTGCTGCCAATGCCAACATCCTATTTAAAATGTGGGCAACCACAATGAATAATAGGGAGACAGGAGATCCCCTTGTCTAAGATCATTGGATGCACCAAAGTAACCAGTGGGTGAACCATTTGTTAAAATGGAGAATCTAGCCGAGGAGATGCACATATTGATCCAAGAAATCCATTTATCCCCACAACCCAACCCTTTAAGGGAATTTAACAAAAATTTCCAATTAACATTGTCAAAAGCTTTTTCAAAATCTAGTTTCAAAATAAAACTAGGGACATTTGCAGTCTTCATATAATTCAAAGTTTCTTGCGCAAACAAAAAACAATCACCAATGTATCTTCCAGAAAGGAAAGTACATTGGGAGTCATCAATAATATTCATTAAAGGAAGTGAGAATCTAGTGGCTAAATATTTTGTAATGATTTTATAAATACTGTTGAGTAAACTATTAGGTCTATAGTCTTTAATGCTTTCAGCACTTTCTTTCTTGGGGATTAGAGTAATGAAAGTCTGATTTATTGGCCTTAGGAAATCAGGGTTGGATTCCAGGTGCAATTTTTGGAAAATTGCCAATAAATCAGGGTGTAAGCATTCCCAGAATTCCTAAAAAAACAGAAGGGGGAAACCATCAGGGCCAGGTGACTTCTCTCCTAGAAGATCAAAGATGCTTTTTTTAATTTCTGTCAAGGTGAACTCTTCCTCTAATAATTCAGGGTTGCTGATCTTCAATGGCATCAAACATTCCCAGTTCATGGAAACCCTTGCCCTAGAGTTCTTATTAAATTATTTAGTAAAATAATTTTCAACCTCAAGGCAGATTAGGGCAGGGGAGGTCAATTGACTGCCATTGACCTGAAGGGAAGAAATAGAGTTGTTTCTCTTGCGACATTTAAAGATATTATGAAAAAAAAGCAATGTTCAAGTCACCCTCCTTTAACCATTGCACTCTAGACTTTTGTCTTCAATATTGTTCTTGTTCTAAAAGAAGGGTATTGTGTTCCATCATGAATTTATTCTTTATACTTAAGGTAGCATTATCAAGTGCTAGAGTTTCAATCACATGATCAATCCTCATGATTTGAGATTCTATGTATTCCAACCTTCTCCTTCTTTCCTCTCTCTTAGGAATGACTCAGCTCCTGATCTGCATTTTAAGTTTTTTAAGTTTGAATGCAAAATTAGCTAGAGTTGAATCAAACTTAAGAATAACTTCTGAGTTTGTCTACCAGTTAATGACAAAATCATGGCACCCCTCCAAACTAAGCCAGGACTTCTAGAATTTAAAAGGAATTGGCCCCCAGTCCCTAGGTTTTGTGTCAATAAGGATTAGGGAATGTTCAGAAACAACCCTAGCCCTACTATAGCACCTAGAATCAAGAAATAAGACTGCCCAACCAGGAGAGACAAGGACCTGTCCAACTTAACCATAGTTGGAGGGAGTTGGAAGTTAGACCAGGTATACTGGCAGTTGTTAGGAGAGTGATCCATTAGTAAATTGTGTTCAATGAAATTATTGAACTTAGTCATAATAGGAGATACCCCAGTATTTGATGAATTTTCAAAGGAGTATCTGGTGAGGTTGAAATCTCCCCCAATCACCCAATAATCATTGACCATCTTGCTTAGATTATCTAATTCCATGAGAAAGTCTTCTTTAAATCTGGTCTCACAGGGTCCATAAACCCCAGTAAGTCACTATTCCAGCCCATCCATATAATTTTTAAACTTAATTGATAGACAGTAGGATGCAGTGTAAGTAGATTGAACATTGCAAATTCTCTCATTCTAGCCAATCAAAATGCCACCAGATGCCCCAAGGGAGGGCATGTGAGTCCAATTACTAACTCTCCCTCCCCCCAGCATCCTGAGGAAAGAAGGATTATAGTCTTCCCTTTTTGTTTCACTAATTATTATTATATCACATTTGTTTAATCTAATAAGATTCCTAACCGTCCTTTTCTTGCTACTGCTTCCAAGTCCCCTTATGTTCCATGCAGCAATAATCATGTATGATCCTGGAAAAAACGAAGAGAAGCAAGATTCTCTTCAATATTATTTAGGTTATTTAGATAAACCGAAGTTAGACCTTGATCCTTTCTAACCAGACTAAGAAAATCTTTGGTATCATCTAGATTTTGTAAGTTAATACCAATGTCAGAACAGAAACTTCTGAATTGATCATAAGAATCCCAGTTTAGCACCTCTTTGTCTATAACATTATTAGACATATCATTTAGGTTATTAGGAATTCCATCAAGATTAGTAGTAATATTCCCAGCAACATTATTCAAGCCAGAGAGGATATTTGAAGCTTCTAAATGCTCAGGAAAAGGAGTAGAAATACCTAGAGCATGAATAGGGGTAGCTGGGCGAGAGGAGGGCCTGTCTCCCGTGGCAGAGCTCAAATCATCATGTTTTAAGCAGTCAAAAACAGCCAAAACCTTCTTGAACTTAGCCAGAGAGATGTTCCTAACTCTTATCTCCTCTTCAACGAATTTTGTTGCAACAGAGAGCACCTAATTGTCTAATGTGTGAGTTCCAGTAGCAGCGACTGATGCTGAATGGCCCCCAGAAGATGGGAAGGTAGGTGTTTGGGAGAATGCCCACTGAACTGGGGGTAGATGAAGGTTGTATTGTTAAGGAAGGGTTGGTGTTTCTACTCCATACATTGTTCCCCGGTTGGGAACCCTTACCACTCTTCCCCCTCCATCCTTTGTTACTCTTGAGGGGTCTACGAGTAGGTGGTATCCTCCGAGGAGCAGATGGCATATTGGATTTTTTGGGCCAGGGGGGAGAGAGGCAGAAGCAGAAGAAGAAGACGGACAAAGGTCCCAACAATTTCTAAACTTAATTGGGTAGACAAATCTACCGAAGGCAAAAAATCTTGTATCTGGAATCTCATTTCCAAGGTAGAGTCGAATCCTAATTTTCACAAAACCTAAGAACTTAAACTTGTCAAGGGAGGTATCCACTTCTAAAATATCAACGAATTCGGATACCATGATGGGAAAAAGGTCAACATTCTAGAGGTGATGGGGTATACCCTCCAGCTTGATCCAAACTCCCTCTTCTTTCAAAGTGAAAACCACGTTGGAGTTCACATAGTAGGGGACATAAGACACAGTCAACATTTGTAAGCTGGACCCATAAAGGTTGAGAGCCTCGTTCCAAGAAGAACTGGAAACAAACTTAACCAAAAATTTACCAGATGAGAAGTCCATGACCTCCTCAAAAATGGAGGCAGGCCAGTTCGTAAGCAAGTGCTCCTTCATAGTGGATTTAGAGAGAAGCGGGGTATGGGAAGTCACTATCGCACAGCAGGATAGGTATTGCAACTAATCATAGACAGAAGCAGTGGGGGGAAGGATGTGTGGGGTGTGAGGAGAGAGCCCAGCCATCTTCGCAGTGGTATGAACAAACCTTTCTTCCTGAAAAAATTTGCAGATAGCTGTTGAGTGCTTATGAGAAGAGCATTTGAAACAAGAACCCTTATATCTACAGAATCTTTTAACATGACTACAGAGACCATAATAGAAGCATATACCGTTTTTCTACAGAAACTTACAAGGGGCGAAGTCTTCTTTCTTCGGGAGACTACTTTCCAGTGATCAAGAGTGTCCTTCGTAACCGAAAATGGCTTCCTTATAGTCCCAGGTATGGTTTTCCTCAGAGTTCTAGGCTCTAAAGAGAGAGTAGGAGAAAGAGATGCAAGTAAAGAGAAGCAGGAGCCAGGTGCCCCAAAAGTTGGACCGCTAGAATTTGAGTTGCGTGGTGTGGAAGTAAGACAAGAGAGAGAAGAAGTCTCTTTTTATGACAAGATCAAATTGTTAGAGATATGGGAGACGATTGTGGGAGAAGACGAAGCATTTTCGTCTGCCAACCTGACATTCATTAATGGAGGACGGCGAACCGGAGAGGAGTCTGCTAGGTTCAGCCCCATTGTTCGGTTCGTGCTCGTTCCGAGACAAGAATAATTGTCACTAATAAGCCCACCCCCATAATTATTATTCTTTAAGCACCAATTAGAGCCGCTAAACAGATTATAAGACACTGGGTTAGGCGGCAAATATGAGGAATAATTCCACACATTTAACGAGGCATTGATGGATATGATAGACTCGCAATTATGATCTTGGGAACCACTCCGAAACAAATCGTCTTCTCCGATGATCCGGCGACTTCCGACCGGCGGAAAGAAAGCCCTAGTAGAGCCATCCAGGAGGAGGAGAGGGTCAGCTGAGGATAGAGGCCACTGTTCCCGAGTATGTGATTGGTCCTCAAACCAGATAGATCGCCGGTCCGTCACAAAATCCCCAATCTCAGAGCATCTTTGCACCAATGCCGGAGTGACGACGATAGGGTTTAAACAAGGCTTATCATAATAAGATATTGCAAAATAATGGATCTCACTACTAATTGAGTAAACAATCAGATACAAAGACAGATAACAGTGAACAAGAGAATGAAACCAACAAAAAGATATCTCCTTAGTTCGAAAGAAACCATTCACAATCACATCGATTTTAATCTCAAGGGGAAGAAAAAATGTATGACTATCAAGATGTATAGCATGCAAAGTACCAGATCTAAGATGGAAAGCAACAGATCGCCCTAAAAGGGACGGAACCCTTCGAGGAGACTGGGATCCAGGTCTTGATGACCAATCAAGAGTCCGATCAGCCTGGGGGGCCAGTCAGAGCCCCAAGGAAGAGCAAAGGGAAGTGAGTTTCTTCCCGGAAATACTTACCTATGTGGGGGATCTAGGTTTGCCGGAGCAGCGGCGATCCTTTCCAAGCTGCTTGACCGGAGGATCGTTGTCATCCAGTAGACGCGCCATGAAGGCACCCCAGTCGAAACCAGTGGCAAGTTGAAGGAGCTCATGAGTGCGGGAGCGGTGTCGTCGGTTAGAGTTTTTTCCCCGAGGGAGTTTGCATCGTTGAGAAGGCATGAAGGAGTTTTTTTCCTGGAAACTCACAAAAAAGAGGTTAGATATAGGATATGATGAAAAATAGAGGAGAATTCCAGTTCTTTGGTTTTTTAAAATAATTTTGTTTCTATTTAGCCAAATGCACCAAAATGTTGCCAGAACTAATGTAATCCAGCATTTAAGATCAATGTTGTACTTAAATAAATGCTTTAGGGGAAAAAATTGAGTTAAATTTATACGAGGCAAATGATTATTTGCGCATGATAGAAAAAAAAAATCCAAAAAACTATTGAAGTAGGACAATGTAGAAATACATGAGTAGCTGATTTATCATAATTAAATTCACAGATTTCACAATGTGATGGACCAAACCAGCCTTGCCTAATTAAGTTGGCATGAGATAGGATTTTACTATAGAGAACAAGTCAAGCAAAGACTTTAACTTTTAAAGAGACGACTTTCTTTCAAATACTTGTTCTAAAAACTGATCGTAAATCTTTATCGTTTAAAATATTGTAACAACCTTTCATAGAAAATTCCTTATTGGTGGTAAGCATCTAATAAACCTCGTTAGAAAATAAAATCGAACTAAGAAGACCTATAAATTTGTGTAAAAGAATATGACAGTGATGCTGTCGAATTTGCATAATGTTAGAATCGAAGACAATCACTACAAAATATTTCTTAATTTTTGGTCAACGAGTAAAACTGTGGGAAGATGCACATAGGAATCAAATTTCTACGCTCATCGTCTCCATCTAATATGATAAAAGATAAACACGTACAGTCACTATGGACGTGGACTCTATCCTTTTTCTCATTTTCTTAGGGTCCGTTTGACAAAACTTCAGCTTTTGAATCAAGTGTAGAAGTTAGTTTCTGATTAAAAGCTGTTATAATCTAGCTTCTGGAAATGTAAAGGAATTACTGTTTCAAAAGTTACATACTTCTAAAAAGTTGTTAGCGTTTATTAGAACACCATTATAGACTCTCAAGAAAAATTATATGTTCAAAAATTATCCAAAATTACCATCAAACGATGCCTTAGATTGAAAACATCATGTGACAGAAAGGATGCTGCCGGTGGTCCTTTGTTCGTGTGGGTCCCCTCATCGGAAGAAGCTGCGGGTCCCACCTAAGTTTTGCAACTGGTTATTGAGAGGCACGGACTACATGATCGGTACCAAATTTTCTTTTCCTTCGAAGACAAGCGGTGAAGTGATGGATTTGGACTATAGTCCGTGATATGCAACCGATCATCCTTCCAAAAAAAACACGTGCAACGGACCAAGTTTTTAGTTATCCCGTGGACATAAATAAGCTTCAATTATGACTACCATACTTGTTCTACGTACACGATAAAATAGAATGGAATTCTTTAATAATGAGCTATAAATTGGACTTATTAAGTGCACGTATTACTTAATTTTGGAGTAAATGATTTCAATTGAACAGGAAGTTGCAAATTAAGGTTTCCTTTTCAATTAAAAAAACACCATATAAAAGCTTCATTAGAAGTAAGGTGGACATGCATGTTCCCAATAACTTGATCCCAACTATTGGGCTATCATTCATTTTCCATACAGTATATTTTCCATACACGTATTACTATATTTTCCTATATTTTATATTAAAAATTAACACGTTCTCATAAGCAGAAACCACAAATCTGAAAAAAAGTTATCGCAGCATGGTCTTATGAGCAATATGTGCTGTGTCAGTAAATAAAATAATATAAGACATTATAGATATTGAATCTAGGTTTAAAAAAAAAATCAAAACAAATACATTGGATAATGCTGGAATCATATGAACTAAATAATTTTTTAATCTCATTTAATATTTTATTCAGAAAATGACCCTGTAGGTGCCACTGTCACAGGGAATTTGTCTTGTAGGTACATTTTTTTATTTTTAAAAATAAAATCTAATTATATGATTAATTAATTTATAAGATAATCTTCTATATTTACGGTTATTTTTTAATATAAAATTTAATGATTAGAATTTAACAAACATGTTGAGTTTTAAGACATTTAGATAAGGATTAATAGTTACTTGATTTAAATGAAAATTTTATTATGTATTTATAATTATTTAATAAATATATCTATATATTTTTTAATGTATTTATTAAAAAAACAACTATACTAAATTTGTCTCCTTTTTTTTATCTATAACTATAAGAAAAATAAAATAAAAGAATAAAAAAATAGGTAATATTCGGAGATGGGATGCTCTGGTCCGGTAAGGAAGGAGAGAGAAGAGTTGCAGGGTCCAATCCGCAATCAGGACGGAAATGGTGTCTCTCTGTCACCGCTGCACCACCTGTTCCCTCCTCCTCCTCCCCACCTCCCCATTTTCTTGACGGAATCCAAAGCCCTAATCCTCCTCCGTCTCCTGTGGCGAAACAGCAACAGCACCCTCCTCCTCCTCGTCCTCCTTCGCGTCGATCTGTAAGCTACACTCGACCTTCTCTCATTCTAACCCATTTTTTGCATCGTTCTTCCGTTTACGCGAATTGTGACGTCGAGAGCTAGGGTTTTACGCGCGGATCTCTGGAAAAGTCGCGATCTTTTGTGCATTCCTAGGGTTTCTGAGAAGAGGGATTTTGTGAGTCTTCGTGATTGGGGTGCTGGATGGGGGTCTTCTGTTGAGTTTGGTCCTGTAAAATGTTAAGGAAGGCTGCAGTATTGGGGAATGACGTGAAAATTATGGTTTATTTGTTTTTGATTTTCTAGGTGCGCGCGAGCAGTTCTGTGGGTTTGTTCTTGTTTCTTCCAGAATATTGGGTTTGGAGGTAGTGGATGGCGGATTCGGTGGATGTGGTGCTGGAGTTCCTGAAGAGGAACAGGTTCACTAGAGCTGAGGCTGCGTTGAGAGGGGAGCTCAGTGGCCGGCTGGATTTGAATGGCCTGGTTCAGAAAGTACTTTTGGAAGACAAGAGGGAAGAGAAGGGGGCTGGGAAGGCAAATGCCAACCAGCAAGGAGTGGATTCGGGAAGCAGAGAGGCTTCAAATGAGCTCATTGTGAAGGAGATAGAGGTTGGCAGCATTGGGAATGGGAATGGATCAGAGAGCAAGAATGCTTTTGCAATGGCCCAGGGCGAAGACAGTTGTTCAGTGGATCTTTATCCTTGGTCGTTTGGCTTAACGGATGGTCCTGGAGCTCGTGCTTCCAAGGACAGCAATTTACTATCTAGCAACTTCTCTGATCTGTCGATATCTGGTCAGCCAAGGCAAAGACATGGTCTTCCGGCATCTGATAGGAGGGACGCAGCAGCTGGAAGTCAGCTGGATTTATCAGCTGGGCAGGATACTTCATGGATTGGGAGTACAAGTAGATGTATGGACGAGGAAGCCCAAGTGAGAAATCTAAAGAATAATTTGAAAACTCAAGGTTCTTCCTCCAGAAATAATTATGTGGACAACCCATGGTCCAAAGTCGAAGAGCCATGGAAAGAGTGCTCTGTGAAGACTGTTATTCCTTTCACCAAGGAAAAACTGCCATCTTCCAGCTACGATATTATGCTGAGCTCTGCTGATGTCAAGAAAGACAATAAGAAAAAGAAAGATGAAAACAATGATTTTAGGGCATTGATAAAAGAGCAGTCTGAAGATGCAGGCAGATTTTTCTTTTCTGGAAAGTCTCCAGTATGTGATCAACAAAATGATTTAAGTTTTGAGATACCTATTGCTGTAGAGAATCATAGAGAGGAGTTCCCACGATTGCCACCTGTAAAACTCAAGTCAGAGGACAAGTTAGTCAACGTTCACTGGGAGGAAAAAGTTCACAGTTCTGATCCCAAAATCCTCAATACAGAAAATACGTTTATGATTGGGTCATTTCTAGATGTCCCTGTTGGGCAAGAAATCAACTCTTCAGGTATGCCTGTACATGTACGTTTTCTTTATTATCATATATTTAGACACCATGAATCTGTGGCTTGTCAATTCATCCTAAATTCTATGAATAAGATGTAGTACAATAAAAGAATCATCCCATTTGCTGTCTTACATTTTCTTTCAAGTACTTGGAAAGGAAGGGCTAAATTCCTTCAAATGTGGAAATTATACCATTTCCTGCTGGCTTTTAGTTTCTTGGTGTAGGTTGACTCATTTCTATATGATTAGAACAGTTTATTTCTTGAGATCTGACTATACGTCTACCTGGTTCAATGGTGACCATTTTTCCATTGGTAATATATGGGTGATGGAATGTTCCTACATGTGATACAATCTGAGTTGCAGTGCTGCCAGCATGAGAATAGTTCCAAACGTTAAAGAACTTAAAAGATCAATCCCTGACCTGTGTTGAATAACTTAAATTTCAATGCAATTTGAGGGTGAAAGTTGAGAAACACTTAAAATAGACATGTGATTGTGATCTGCCCATGTTAATAACTCATTTTATTTTTTTTAAAGGTGGCCTATGATAGTAATTTGAACTCACTTGACTTTTTTGATTTTTAGGTTTCATAAGAAAAAGAGATTGAATTCCTCAAAGAAAAAGAAGAAGAAATGTAGGTTGAACTCAATGGTAGGATTTCATGTCTAATAGATGAATCATGGGAAAGCACATGGACTCTCTTACAAAACGAACTTGCAGTACATTCCATTTAATTTGTGTCTTATTATTTTCTGATTTCTGGCAGTATTATATTTCCAACAATTCTGAATATCACTTATCTGTATATATGCTGTATTAGCACATTGTTCATACTAAAATAATGATAACAAGTGATCCTAGATATGAAACTTTGATTCTTGAATTGAGGCTTAAACATTTTTTAACAGCCATTTTATGAATCAATTAAATTCTGCCACAGGCGGTAAACGGGCAGTTGGAAGTAGTTGGTTGTCTGTTAGCCAAGGAATATCTGAGGACACATCTGAGTTGGTCTCTGGTTTTGTTGGTGAAGAATTACTTGACTATCCTAACGAGTACTGGGACTCTGATGAATATGACGATGATGACGATGTTGGGTACACGAGACAGCCCATAGAAGATGAAACCTGGTTTCTAGCTCATGAAATTGACTATCCAAGTGACAATGAAAAGGGAACTGGACATGGTAGTACCCCTGATCAGCAGAAAATGGTTCCAACTAAAGATGAGGATGATGACCAATCGTTTGCTGAGGAGGACTCCTTTTTTTCTGGTGAACAATATTTTCAGGCAAAAAATGTTGTGCAGGTTTCAACTTCTGAGAACCCCATGAGACTTTCGATGGGTAAAATGTATGGAACAACTGATGACAACAATTTAATAGCTCAATATGATGGCCAATTGATGGACGTCGAAGAACTGAAGCTGATGGGTTCGGAACCTGTTTGGAAGGGTTTTGTAACTCAGACCAACGAGCTTGGATTATTGGGTAATGGAGTAGTTCCTAGTGAGTGTGAACGCCCATGCCCTGATGACCTTTGCATTGATGATGATCAACATGGTTCAGTCAGGTCCATTGGTGTGGGAATAAATAGTGATGCCGCTGATATAGGCAGTGAAGTACGTGAAAGTTTGGTTGGAGAGAGTAGTGAAGGGGACATAGAGTACTTTCGTGATCATGATGTTGGTATTGGAGGGCCCATTCATTCTATATGCAAGACAACTAAGAACCACTTTGATAGGTCTAGAGGAAGTAAAATACAAAATAAGCAAGAGTCAGATAAATGTAACATGGCTCCTGCAAAGGTTCAAAAGGGTAGTCGTCAACATGCAATGGATTTCGGTGATGGTGGCTTTTCTTTTCCTCCACCTGTAAGAGGTGTCAATGTGTTACAGACAGAATCTGGCAAATCCTTATGGTCAAACAAGGCTACTGCCGTGGTTGGTGAAGAAACTGATGATTGTGAAAATGATCTGATAGAAACAGAAGATATGCGTGCTACATGGAAGCGAAAGAGCGATGATTCTTCTCTAGAAAAGAGCTCCAGAGACGAGAATCTTGCAAATGCTGATAAATCACAAAATTCAACTCCATCTACATCCTCAAACTATGGCTATGCTGGAAGAGAGGATTCAAGGATAAGCCAGGATGAAAAGGCCAGTGATGCAAGGGAAGAAGATCTTGGTACAACATTTGAAGATGAAGAAGCAGCAGCTGTGCAGGAACAAGTAAGACAAATAAGGGCTCAAGAGGAGGAATTTGAAACCTTCAGTCTCAAGATTGTTCACAGAAAAAACCGGTATCATTCTGTTGCATTTTTGGTTTCTATACATCATTATCTGAAAGTCATTTGATTTTCATTTGGATATTTTGGTACCATCAAGTTGCATCTTGATATTGTCAAAATTAACTTACCATGCTTCTCACGTCTTTTTGCTCTATTACTTAGATCATTGTATTTGTATAATTAATCTGCTGCACATATAAATCACTCACACCACCCGTCTGATTATTATCCTTTATCACATCATTCATTTTATCTGTCGCAATCTCTTATGTTTTAATGCTGTTTTTGATGATTTGCTTTAGGTTCATTGTTTGTTATTTCATATGGTGTTCATTCTTTCACCGTTCTCATTTTACCTTGTTTAATTATCCGTCTGTGCTTGTTATTGGCCTTTTTGTTTTCCATTGTGATATGCTATGTGTGATACTAGTTAAACTTAGGCAACCTATCAAATAATGTATGGTTATTAGGTCCCCTGGCTAAATGAACACCAAATACTGATTTCCTGAGCTGCGGTATTAGACAACCTTTTCTCTATAGCTGTTATGGACATTCATCTCTCTTTCATTGAAGTCTGACACTTCCTGTTTTACTTCTCTTATCCAGAACTGGCTTTGAGGAGGATAAAAACTTCCATGTTGTTCTAAATTCAGTGATAGCTGGGCGCTATCATGTTACTGAATACCTAGGATCTGCTGCTTTCAGCAAAGCTATTCAGGCTCATGACCTGCACACGGGGATGGATGTCTGTGTTAAAATTATCAAGAATAACAAGGACTTTTTTGACCAGAGCCTTGATGAGATCAAGCTTTTAAAGTTTGTCAACAAGAATGATTCTGGTGATAAATTCCACATTCTTCGACTGTATGATTACTTCTATTACCGGGTAATTACAAGATAGAAGTCGATTTGATGCTTATTTCTCCCTGTTTTTGATTATGTATTTTTTACTCCCCATTTATATTTATTTATTTTACTAAAAGCACTAGAGTTACGTTGATTAAAAGATTTTGTTGGGAAATTATTTTTCTTCCATTCTATCAAAAGATTATGGCTGAAAAAAACACATGGTTCCAAAATAGGTTGTGCTAATCACTTCTCTTTTTTATAAAAAGTGCTCATATTCCAAATATCTAGATTGAGTGTCTCTTCAACAAGCCTGTAAAAAAGGGAGTCTTCATCATCACAGAGAAACATTTTTCTTCTTTTAGCCAGCATATTCAGACTTAGTTGATAGAATGGTAGTATGTTAGTTTACTGAAAAACTGCTTCTTACTTTGTTTTTAGCTATATATTGTGATGGTATTTTGTCATTACTCCAGAACAATTCTTTCCTTTCAATGGAATCTGTAAGGTGTTATATAAACATAGAATGGCTTAATTTTTTCCTCACAACTGTATTCTTTTATTATGAGATGAGCTTGTGAGGCATCTGCCATTTTAGATGATCAGTTCTCCCTTGCATAGCTTGTAGACAAGTTTCTTAGGTAATTGTCATTTTTGAAAAATCTGCTTTTTGGGAGAGAGAGAGGAGCATAGGACCCTCCTATGTTTCTTCAAAATTGCCCTGATCTTATCTGCCATTTTGAAGGGCTTGGTTGGATTAGATTATTCTCTTTGTTGTTGGAATGCTTGTTGTCATTTGTTACAGAGTTCTGCATCTAGAACCATTTCCCTCATATCTGGGAGAAACAACTTAGACCATGTGGATTGCTGGAAGACATAAATTGGAATCATGTTGAGTTGTGATGGAGGGAGGGTGAGTGATGGTTGGGCGACGGAGAAGAAACATTCATTCCGACATGACCAATTGGAGGTGGTGGTACTGGAAATCAGTGGGTGGGGAGTCGTTGCTTGCGACTGGAGTAGTTACCATTCCGTTGGTGAGTGGTCCTTTTAGGGTTGTGAGGATTGATGGCAGCACTATTTTCATTCTCGCAAGAAAGGAAACATCTGTTTGTGGTGCTTCGAAAAAGGGCACATCCTGGTTGATCGCAGGAATCTGTGGTTGTGCCAGAGGTGTGGGAAGGTTGGCCATTGAGAAAGAAGCTTTTCCCAGGGATCCAATGCTGCAGGCTGAGATGATGCACCCTGTGTTCCTGTCATGTCTCTCCTTACTAGCTTGGGTGGTCCATCATATAAAGACGTGGTATTGCAGCAGAAACCTAAAGAGATTAAGATCACTGGTCAATCACAAGGTGGTAATACTAGGGTTCCTATTAGATCTCCTTTCATCAAGATTAATGAGCTGGTTTCTCTTGATTCCATGATCAATGACCTGAAACTGGTGGTACGGGTTAAGTGGAGGCTGATGATGCCTTGGATATTCTGAGAAACTGATTTTGCAAGTGGTGGTGGGGGGATTATCAGTTGCTTCGAAGTGATGAGAAAGAGGGTGTCATCCACATGTCAAATTCAAAGGTTGTAGATGAAATTTTACTAACGGAAGAAGTTGTTATTGATAGAACTAGAATCTACTTCTCCCCATGGAAAATAGCCTCAATTTCATCATCAAAACCAATATGGTGGATTGCTATGTATGAGATTCCTCTTCATGCTAGTAGTCTATTTGTGATTAAAGAAATCATTAATCCTTTTGGAATTTTTAGAGGTGCAGCTAGTGGAGGTCACGATTGTGATGACATTCAAGCAAAGATTGTTATTGTAGAAGCTGAATCACTTCCAGAATCTTGCACCGTTGGTTATGGAAATGGTTTTTATGGCAGTGGTACAAACCTTTTAAATGAAGAGGGCGTAAGGAGAGGGTCAAATTTGTAGAATCGAAAGTGCTAAAGCAAGATTTTATTAGACCTTCCCGGTTTGGGTTAATAATGGATGGGTTCAAAAAGAAGATTGCAAAGGAAGAAGATAGTGAGGAGGAAGATGATGGTGAGTTGAGTCTAACTCGAAACTTGTCAACTTGGTAACTTAATGTGGTTGTGGAAATGGAATAGACATTGGCGGTTAATGTATTATTTCCCATGCTTGTTCCAAAGCAGTAGTGGGCTCCCTTAAAGATCAAATGGCTTTTAACATGACCGCGCCCAAATTATCTCCATGTGACTGCCGAGATTTGGTAACAAACAAGTCAGCTTGGGTTGGATTATCCCTTGATCTGAATCATCTGACTCCAATAGTTTCGCCAGCTCTGCAAGGTCAGGTTATAGGTTCTTTCTCTCTGGCTGTGTCGAACAGCGAGTGGTATGGTTTCTCTGACGGTCGCTCTACTTCCTTGTCCCTTTGTTACCATGGAGAAAGTTGAGGCTCTCCAGTTCTCCATCTCTCCGAGTATGAGGCTGACGATAGAGAGGGTTCACTGGACGGTGATGATAGGTGCTCAAACTTCGGCATCAACTAGCAATTGGTCTGGTTTTCAGCCGTTGCTTCTGCTTCTCTAGTCACACCTTTAACATCTATTTCTAGGAGACTTATCTGATCACCATGGATCCAACCTATTGGTCCTTTCTAATCTTTTGGTCTGTGATGCTATATTGGGAGAATGGGAGGTTTCCTTTTGGTTTTGTGGCAAATGAATCATGGATTGTGACTCACACATTTTCCTGGAAGATTAGGCTTGACACTTGGAAATCTCTTTTCCAGGAGTTTGAGGAGGTTTATCTTGTTTCACATATCTCACTGCATGGAAAGTAGGATCTGACTGGGGTGAGGACTGATTTTGGACTGCGATACTTGTTCAGATTGGTTGGTGATGATTAGGAGTTGAATGACAGCATGGTAAGTCATGAATTTCAAAAGGTTAATAAGGTAATAAGTCCACCCATCATGCATATCCCTTCTAACCCTTCCCAGCTGTTCTTCCACCTTTCTTCTGCTTTTCCATCTTGTTTTCATCTTTTGTGGGCAGCAACAAGTTTTGACTGCTAGGATTGAAAACCTCAATGCAGCTGAAGAGAATAATTTGGGTGGGAAATTAGATCAGACTAAGTCTAAATGGTACTAGTAAGGAGGGTGATAGTGGTGGAATGAATATTTACAGAAGAAGAAGATGGAATGACAATAAGAAAAATGGGACTAGGGCAGTTAGGGGAGTGGAGGGGGGATGAGGTGTACTTGTGGTCTGATGATTAGTTGAAAGACTTTGGCAAGATTTATGGCTTTTCCCTAAGGGACAAAGCAAGTGATATTTGGAAGTTTTTGCTCAAGATGAGAAGGGCATCAACAAGTGGTGGAGCCAGAACTTGAGTCTCTCTCTATGTGATGATATGAGTTATGGGTTCAGTCATTTACAATAAAGATACTGTTTTGGAATGTTAGAGGTATGGGGAACAGAGATAAATGCCGAATGGTTAAGTCAGTGATTCATAAGACTATGGCAGATGTAATTTATCTTCAGGAAACAAAACTTGATTGAGTTGATACCTCAGTTTGCCTTTCTTTTGTTGGCAACAAGTTTGGAGCTTTTGCGAATAAGTGGCTGCTGGAGTTTCTAGAGGTCTAGGTACTGTTTGGGATGACATGCCCTGTGAACAATCTCAAAGACATGCCCTTTGGAATCTATTGATAACTGTCAATCTACGTGAGACAAGTTGGTGGTAGCTGGTGATTTCAATATGACATGGTTTGTAGAAGATCGCAATGGGAGAGGTTCTTGACTCACTAAAGGCATGATGGAATTTAACAACTTAATCCAGGAGCTTGAATGGATTGACCACCCAATCAGTTTACTTGGTCGAGTTTTCTACTAGACCCCAATCTTGCCAAGATTGATAGAATTTTCATCTCAGATAGATGGAATGTAAATTGGCCTCCATCAAATGTCCATTGCCAAGCTAGATTGATCATATACCATTATTGCTGTCTACCAATGATGAAATCAATTTGGGTCCACACCCTTTCCACTTTCAAGTGGCTTGGTTTCAAAAAGAATCTTTTGATATTCTTTTCAAAGGTTGGTGGATTGAAGCTGGTCAGTTGGGTTCAAATAATTTCTCACATGAATGGGGACCAACAAAGAGATTATGTGCTAAACTCAAATGGGTTAAGAACAGAATCAAAAGTTGGGCCATTGAGGAAATGGGGTAGATTGGGAAAGTGTCCAAAATGGTACAAGATAGAATCTTGGAAATCGATAAAAAGGACTCTAGCACGTTGGGTGTTGATGATATTGATGCCAGAGTTAGATTGAAACAAGATCTTGATAAATGGCTGAAATGTGATGAGATTGCTTGGAGACAGAGATCAAGGACATTGTGGTTAAAAGTTGGAGACAAAAATACAAAGTTTTTTCATAAAGTGGCCATTGGTAGAAAAAGTGCCAACTTTCTGGGTCCTGTGATCATTAATGGTGTCACATTGATGGAAACATGAGATATACGGAATGGCATTGAAGCCTCTTCTTCACTGAGCAGTGAGCATCTAAGAACCAAACCTCAAATCTTTTTAAATCTGGATGGACTTAATTTTCGGAAAATTAGTGTCTGATTCATTAGAATGATCACAATTAAAATTCAAAATAACACCAGAGGAAAAAAAAATATATCCCTATTTATAGCTTCATCATATACGTGAAACAATTAGTCTCTCTGTTGATAGTATTGTGTGTCATCAAGGTTTGAAACTACCATATTTGTCCAATGATGCACTATTATTTGCTTGTAATTTTCAAGTTATTCCAGCTGATATATTGTTACCTTTTGAGTTACACAGGAACATTTGTTGATTGTTTGTGAATTGCTCAAGGCAAATTTGTATGAATTTCACAAGTTCAACAGGGAATCTGGCGGAGAGGTTTATTTTACAATGCCAAGACTGCAGGTTTCTTGTTATTAGCCTTAAAAGAAATACTGAGACGTATTTATGTTTTAACTATTTTCTTCACTTGATATGTTGAGGATTTGTCATATTTCATTTTCAGTCTATTACCATACAATGCTTGGAGGCACTTCAATTTTTGCATGGTCTTGGTCTTATTCATTGTGATCTGAAGCCTGAGAACATTTTGGTGAAGAGCTATAGTAGGTGTGAAATTAAGGTCATTGACCTTGGAAGTAGTTGCTTTGAAACCGATCATCTTTGCTCATATGTACAATCACGGTCCTATCGTGCACCAGAAGTCATTTTGGGCCTTCCATATGACAAGAAAATAGATATATGGTCTCTTGGGTGCATATTAGCAGAGCTTTGCACTGGGAATGTAAGTTTTGTTTTATACTTACTATTTTTTTAATAATTATCTATTATGTTCAAGCCAGAAACTCTTGACAGTTCACTTGCAGTGGAAGTAGCTTAGTAGCAATCCATCATCTTAAACCTCATAAAGTCATTTTGTATTATATAGGGGTAATACACTGATAATTTGATGCTGGATACACCATCGGTTATCCCTTTTTATTGAGATGTGGTATATATTAATAAATTAATATATACATAAAGTTGGACCAATTAATCAACTGATTAACAATAACCTGATTTTCATCAAGTCATACCAAACGGTATGCCAACCGGTACTGCAAAAATAAAGAAAACAATGGTGAACCACTCAATCTAAACTTCCTGAATGGATCCCTAAAGAATATTCTCTATTCATTGCCTCTTGGAATATTGGTGTCCATTGATGCTGAAGTACCCTTTATCTATCAATTGATTCAAATTTCAAGGTTGCCCAACTTATCAAAAAGAAAAAAAAATTGCCATCTCAAGAAATGTTACAGTAATGTTCATGGATCTTGGTTGGTGGTCCAGGGCAGCCTAACTATTGTGAATGAACCTACTGCTTTCATTATATGACTTAGTTGTTTAATATCTCTATAAATATTATAATTTTAGATTTCATTAGCATATATGAGACATTAAAAAAGTTGAAGTTCTTTCAATTCTAGTAAATTTAATTATTTAAAGTATTATCCTAGCATAATATCCCTGTCAACTATTGAAATCCAATCCGAAGGTTTGCCATATTTTCGGGAAAAAGCTGCTCACCTTTGTTCCTTTTATTTTCAGCACCTGCCCCCACTAAGATTAGAATCCTTGACATTCAAATTGGATCAGTAGCAGGTTAGGCAAGCCATGGCCAGTTACTAATTTTACTACAGATCTGTTCAGTGTTTTTGTGGGATATTTTCTTCGGTTTGGATGGTACCTCGGGAATGGTGAAGATTAGGAGCTTAAAAGAGCAGTTTAGTCACATAGATGAGATGATCAATTTTCAAAAGCAAACTTATAATTGGAGTCACAGGATAAGTGAACTATATTTCTTGTTTATAAATGTAATTGGCTTTTTTTTGTTGGCTTTGTGCAGGTTCTCTTCCAAAATGATTCTCCTGCAACTTTAATTGCACGTGTGATAGGAATTATAGGTTCCATTGACCAAAGCATGCTTGCCAAGGGACGAGACACGTATAAATACTTCACAAAAAATCATATGCTCTATGAACGTAACCAGGTTAGATTCGTTTTCCTTCATTTCTAGAGACTATTCAACCTCTCTTTTGTTTGTCATATTCTTTCTAGTAATTGCTTGAAAGAAACAAATGTGAAATATTCAGAGCCT
Organism: Posidonia australis; assembly: GCA_024699735.1. Taxonomy (NCBI): domain Eukaryota; kingdom Viridiplantae; phylum Streptophyta; class Magnoliopsida; order Alismatales; family Posidoniaceae; genus Posidonia; species Posidonia australis. The sequence goes on from JAMKQA010001088.1 coordinate 44,574, forward strand.
CTGGAATTTGGATTGCTTTTCTTGAATTCTGGCTAGTTATACATGACTCAAATATTTAAGGCTTTTATTATCAAAAGGTCTCTTTTTGATCAATCAACTTCTGTAAATATCTGAACATCATCGAATGCTGTGGTTCACCAAACAAGTGCTGGAAACTATATTGTGCTAAACTACTTGAAGTGATTTTACAGTGGCAGTAAGTTTTTTTTTAAGTTGATCTTTGTTGTCAATACCAGGAATGATGATGAACATTGATATGTTTCTCCTGCCTTCATATTATCCTACGTCGTGAAGTTTTCCCAGCATATGTCATGAAATATACCCTAGATTCTCGTGAAGTTTTCCCAGCATATGTCATGAAATATACCCTAGATTCAGCAGATGATGGGTGAATAGGGTAATGATGAACATCAATAATGTGATAAAAGAATATTAAAATAACCATGAAGGTTTTGTCATTTGTAGCTGAAATTGCTGTCTGTCTTGCCATTTTTGTGTTGGCAAAAGCAACATAAAAATCGAGTTTGTGCAATTGGTCTTTGGAAAGAACCTGACATGCTCATATTTTGTACACAACTGATGAGTCATAATGAGAGAGGGGTTTCTATTATCTCCAGCTGATAGAGCTCTTTACATTATAGTTGAAGTATCACATGTGAATGAGGTTCATCCTTCTTGCAGATTATGATTATGTTATTCCTACTTTCAGGATACTAACAGGTTAGAGTATTTGATTCCGAAGAAGTCTTCTTTGCGACATCGGTTGCCCATGGGTGATCAAGGCTTTATTGATTTTGTGGGTCATCTTCTTGAAGTAAACCCAAAGAAACGACCGTCAGCATCAGAAGCACTGAAACATCCTTGGCTATCATATCCATATGAACCGATTTCGTCGTGATATACCCCAAAAATCATTCTGATAGCTTGCTGAGTTGATCTTACCTGATTAGGTGGTATCAACTACAATGCGTGGCAAATGTTGGACCTCTAGAACTTACATGGAGATGTCTCTGGCATTTGCTCGTTGGGCGCAGGTGGTTGCCTTTGTATCATAGATTTGCAGGACCGGGGCAGCTATTATGGTTCAGGATGTGGCAGATTGGTGCATGATCATGTTGTAAGTTGTAACCTAACTTTTTTATGTTTAATTGTGAACTGGCTTGTGCTAGCGCCACACTTCTGAGGGGGAATCATCCTGATGTACATGATGTGATTCAACTTTTGTGGTGGTGTTGTAACCAAAATCTGATCTTTTTGCTTGCACTTGTAACACGATCTTGCTAGGTCAGTCTTAGGTTCTCGTCCAAGAAGCTGATGGAAGTTGTATCATTCATGTTATTAGTTTGTGCTGAATGATATTTCTTGCTTTTCAGAAACACTAATTTCAGCATGTTATGGAATGAAATGCAAGTATTTTGATCGTATATTTAAAGCTGAATTGTAACGTCTCTCATTTTTCCAGAAGGTAGATTGCAATATCTTATCAGTTTTCTTATGCTTGGATGGGAATGCTCGTCTTTGTTGGTTTCATCTGAGCAGTAAACCAAAGTACGTGAACTAGCATTTGCTCTACCTTGGAGAGTAGAGGTGCCATGATGAAAGTGTTTTTTTTTTGTTTTCGGCCTTTTGGGTACCATCATAAAGGTTAAATAGAGACTCTTAAAAACATTTGGAATACTGATTTTTAACGACAATTCTAATACGAGCCGAGTCTTACACACGGCCCAACTGGAATAGTTGACTTCCTCAAGCAGGATTGGCTTGCCGAGACTAGCGATGCCTGGCTTGATCTGGTTGAGCCTGCCCTCCTTTTGTTGCTGAACTAGGTGCCATGGTAATCGAGTTATTGGACCTCAGATGTCCCAAGCTCCATCGATCAGACTAGCCAGTGTGCGTAACCCATGCCAATCATGAGGAGCTCGCGACCTTGAATGAGGAGAAGCTATGGAAGTCCGTCGAGCAGCAAGCCATGCTGACATCACAACTGCAAGCCATGTTGGACATTGCAACGACAACGACATAGGCATTAGAGGAAATCTAACTCTTTTTTGGGTCTTTCGGAGCCACTTGACTTGGTCGGGCCATCCAAACCGTCTGTGTCGTTCAATTGAAGGGGTGAGATTGAAGCTTTTCTATAAATAATACAACATAACATGGAAAAAGAAAAACATATGTTTCTTTATTTTATAGTTCATTTGGTACGTGATTATTATTCTAATTGAAAGATTGCAAATTCAAATGTTGTGTTCGTAAAAAAAAGAAGTTGACCAAGTAGATTTGACATCCCTCCATATTTCCTAGGCCCTGTTTGGATGCTGGACAAACACAAGAATAAATCTAGAATTGGAATTATGATTTCGTTTGGGTAATGAAAAAAGTAAAATAAAATTGGAATATCTGTAACCATTCCATTTCTTTTATTTTAGAATTCTTATTCCGAGTGTGGAATAACTTTATTCTACTTGAGTTATTTCCGATCAACATATTTCGTTGTATCTACGTTCTCATCCATATGAAAATCTTTCCTCCTCTAAAACTCACTTACAACCTAAGAGCGCTTCGATCGCCAATAATCGTCATCTTGTTGCTTCTAGTTATTGTCACCTGCAACACACTTGTAATCGTCGCCTTGTCGCTTCCAATGACGAGGGGGTTAGATTGAATGATTGAATCCACTTGACCTCCTCTTAGGGTCGGAGGAGTTCTTACTTAATGTTCTTTTGCTTGTCCTTAACGTACTTCTTTTGGATGTCGATGAACTCTATCTGGTGCATTAGGTACTTGAAGTGAGTGTAGAGGTCACTTTCGTCGAGGCTCGTGACAACGAGGGAGGTCGTAGAGGCAGAGGAGAGGGTCGATGGTTGCTCTAAAGGGGATGGGGAAAGCTTGAGGTTGAGGACCATTACTACTGTCATTGTCTGTGATGGATGGAATGGAACACCTTTCTTCTTCTTCTTCTTCTTCTTTTGTGGTTTGGGGAAAAGTGAAATGAAGTTCAAGAAAGATGAAAATATTTTGTGTATTCATGTAGACTTTTCTTCTTATTGTTTTTGATGATATTCGATATCATATCCAAAATGAGATTCGAATATCTAATCATAGGAATAAATCTTAAATATAGTAATATTTATTTATGAATATTATTTCATAATATTTTATAAAATATTATTTATTTATGAAATCTTGTTTTATATGATTTCAACTAAAATAATATTAATTTAAAAATAATACCATTTAATATGATATATTGTTATTCTATACATATTGTATTAATATACATATATTTTAATACTTATTTTAATTTTAAATTAAATCAGAATAACTTCCAATACACGTTTATTTATTTTAACAATACTTTTACTTCTAAATAGAATAGTAATTTCTAAAAACTAATACCATTTTTTACTTTATTACTGTTTGTTATTCTACATCCAAAGTGACTAACAGAACACACCAATTTGTCTCGATTTTTTAAGCGGCTAAACCGACAAGAACAAGCTTCGTAAGCTAGGGGATCCATCACCACCGTCTAGTCTCCACTCGAAGCAGAAAGCAGAAATGGAAGGGGAAGAAGAGCAGACCTCCCTTTTCCCACTATTCCCCGCCACTACCACCATCACCACCGCCGCCTCCGCCGCTGCCGCCACCGACCCCCAGTGGCTCCGCAACACGAGCTTCACCGCTTCCATCCAACCCCCGTCCGTTGCCGCTCCCGATGTCCTCAGACCAACCAGTCCCGAAGAGGACGACGATGCAGTGGAATTCGGCGAGGGCGGCGGTCCTTCTGTCAAGCTGCCGTCCTACGATCTAGTGCCGACCTTTTCTTCTTCTTCGGATGGTGCGGGTGGGGAGAGGAGGGAGAGGAGGAGGAAGAAGAAGAAGAGGAGGAGGAGGAAGGAGAGGAGTGAGGGGTCGGGCGAGGACAAGAGCAGGAAGTCGGGTGTTAGGGCTTGGGCGGGGTCGGAGACGAAGCCTGAGAAAGATTATTACGTCGATGTTCGCGGTGATCGAGATAATCTGGCGTTCGGGTCGCTTTACAGGTACTTCTTCTTGTGTCTCCCTATCTTTTCCCACATATCTATCTCTGCTCTGTTGGATTGTTTTTGAAAGTTTGGGCTTTTCATGGTGATAAAGCTACACCTCATATACTATGTTAGAAGCATCTTTTGTATGTTTCTACCGATCCTGATCAACTTCATATGAAGTTTCCACTGATGGCCTTACAATGTTTATACTTGTCTCGGTTGGTTGGTGATGAAATCGTGATGGTAAACATATTACCTGAGGATACAGAGTTGAAAACTTTCTAATTGGATGAAGGGGGTGCTTGTGGCTTCGATTGTCGGCTGTACCTTTATCTAAGTTATATGGTTTTTCTTCTTGTAATTTGTTAATGCTGGAATGGCATGCAGGATGGATGTTGCACGCTACACGCATCATGCCCCCATGGAGTTGTCTGGAACGAGACTTCAAGCGTCTTATATGTTGAAGTCTCGAGATTCGTTCTTGGAGGTTGATGGTAATGCTTTGGAGACTAAGTTAAGATCAGGTGGTCGTTATTGGTCGGCACAATATTCGACTTTGGAACGTCATAAGGGTTTCAAGCACGTGAAGGTTGTCGGCAAAATGCCTTCAACTTGTCCGGGAGAATTTATTTCTGTAGAGATTGAAGATAGTTGCAATATGTCAGTAGGAAAGGATGAGGAATCATGGGAGGATGAAGTGATTCAAAAAACAAGGGAATTCAATAAAATGTCAAGGGAATTTCCACACAATGAAAAAGTTTGGACAGCATTTGCAGATTTTCAGGTACATTCATGGCGTCTTACATGCTAAATACCTTTTTATTGTTTTTTATTTTGTTAATTAAAATTGATCTTTGGTCCATTTCGGTGTTTCACCTTGTATCTTATCAAATTGGCTTTCCTTCAAAAAATGGTATGCCATTGCATCATACCATTCCAAAATTAGAAAGAAATTTAATGAATGTCAGATTGTGCATACATGTTTGCATTGTTATCCCTCGTTGTACCTTATTTAGATTCTTGATTCATGTATTTCTCTCTTCTACTGGGTTCCAGGATAAAATTGCAAGCGCACAGCCACAAAAAGCAGCTCGTTTGCAGACACTTGAAAAGAAAATCAGCATACTAGAGAAGGCTGTTGAGCTTAATCCAGAGAGTGAAGATCTACTCCTTTATCTACTCAAATCCTATGAGCGAAGAGATAGCAGTGAGGTTCTCTTAGGAAGATGGGAGAAAGTACTCATGCAACACTTTGGTAGTTATAAATTGTGGAAGGAATTTTTACTTGTTGGGCAAGGTGATTTTTCCAGATTTAAAGTCTCTGACATGAGAAGAAGATATGCTCAGGCTATCCAGGCTCTTTCTTCAGCATGCAACAGGCTATGTAGGCAGGTTCTATATATTATCATCTTTTCTTGCTTAGACAAATTTACATTCTCATTTATCTTAGTGCTGATTAATTAAGAATCTCAAATGTTTGGTATTTTTAATTATTAGGTGGTCCATCCTTACTTTTGCTATTTAAGATCCTTCATCATCCATTGTTAATAACACATTCTATGTTTTAGATTAAATATTGATTTTGAATTAGCAAAATCAGTTATTTTGTAATGGTGGTTTTATGATTTTTCATTTTCCCTCTATTTTCGCTAATTGGTAGTTTTTATGGTAACTAAATCACATCAATATCCCTTTTTATATGGTAATTTTGATTTTTTTTATTCGTAACATTTTAGTTTTAATTTTAGTTTTAGTTTCAATTTCATAGTGTAATATCTTTTTCATATGGAAATTTCAAATTTTTTTTTTGATTCACAACGTTTTAGTTTTAGTTTCAATTTCATACTTACTTATTTTACTTTAGTGTCACTATTTTTTTTAATTTTAGTATTTCGGATCATGGTTAGGGTTTTCTTCCATGTTTCCTGTACGGCTCTTGTGTAGTCGTGGTGGCGGCGGCGATGTGAATGTGGAGGCAGGAGAGAGTTTTGCGATGGGCAAGATGGATGGAGATAAGGGGGAAGGTGGCAGTTGTATAGGTAGGCATCGGGGGGGGGGGGGGGGGGGG
>JAMKQA010001089.1:0-22376 GCA_024699735.1 Posidonia australis
ATTAGAATTCAAAATTTCAAACAAAACAAAACTTAGTGGACCCAACAGTTTGGTCTTGGACAATGCTTTAAACATAAGCTGACCTGAATCATTGCCAATGTAAATGGAAGTGATGAGTTCAGTGAATACAAAATTACTGGACCACAGATGGAAAATAGAAAAGGTGGTTCTAGATTGTGGAAATTTGCATCAGTCCTTCACATATTGCATTTGCGTATGATGCTTAGAAAACATAATTTTTATGCAATACATGTGGAATCTTGCACAAAATATACCAAGACAATATAAGGGGGATCGATCAAAGGAACTCATCTTACCTCCGTCTTGGAGAAGCTCTGCCACGGTCGCTGCCGAAGAATGTAGTGAGAGGGAGAGATGACGAGGCGGCGAAAAACGGGAGGCGACGACTTTACGGATGAGTAAAACGTCGAGGACGAACCGTCAAGGAGGTACCGTCGAGGATGCACCGTCGAGGAGGTCAGAGCACCGCCGAGGAGGAGAGGCGGAGGAGAGATTGAATGTAGGGTAAGAGAGGCGGACGAAATTTAGGATAAGAGAGGTGGACGACTAAATGTCGTCAAGGTATTTTATACCTAAATTAGCGAGGACTTTAACGAGGACATTTCCTCGCTATTTACTCGCTAAATGAAAACGAGGACATTGCAAGAACAAATCTTCGCAAAAAACTCGCTATATTATTGCGAGGTAATTTCCTCGCAAAATCCTCGCTATATGTCCTCATTATAATATTGCGAGGACACTTCCTCGCAAAGTCCTCGCTCATTGTCCTTGCAGAATCTAATTTTTCTTGTAGTGGGTTAGACTGAGCGAGTGAGCCAGAAAAGAAAATATACATCCGCATGGGCATAAAAGAAATAGAAGAAGAAGGTGAGGACACAAGTCAGCCCAAGAACAAGAGACGTGGGACGTAACTCTACCCTACCATACCTTGGGGAGGAGTTGGAGTACAAACTTAGGAGCCACACCATCGAGGGACTAGCCTCCCCTCTTGTAGCAAAAAAAGCCTATAGCCTAAATCAGGTGCTTATTACTTCCAAGTCAAAGATAGAGTGAAGCCATGCATCAACGAGGGAGCAAAAAAATATCAATGAACTCAAAAAAGCAGGTGTAGGATCCGAAAAGAGTTTGGCATGGAGCCTAGTCCATCACCACCCTACTTGAGTACCGCCACTCACCCTAGAGAGCCACTGACAGCGTGTGAATCTCTACAAGGCCAACTGAGTCGAAGGTATCCTCCTCCTCTAGTAGGTGTACAATTTTCCAACCTAGCTGAGGGCAAGCAAAACAATAAAAAGACATAAAAACAACAAATAAAACAAAAGTCATGCTAATCAATAAAGCATACTCTTCTTGTTCAAACATAAAAGTTACTATGGATCAACCAACTTGCTTGCATGCAACAATAAAATCCACCCCAATGATCCTAACAATCATTCATCTTGCTTGCTTGAGCCTTTTTGCTTGCATATTGCATCACCTTGTAGGTCTTCATTGCGCGTCTGCGACCAGGGACATTTTAGCTACCTTTTGGTTAGAGTGCACATACAACAAAGGCGCTTGCCAATACACAAACTGTCAACAGTAGCAGAATCAGTAGCAATCACAATCCAGTAAGCTAGCATCGTTCCTCACCCTTCTGGCAGTCCAGAGTGCCTCCCAGTCACAACTTGACCCCTTGCTTCCTCTTCTTTCCTTTTCATCTCTTTGTCCTCTCGTCTTGTCCCGTCCGCCCATTGTGCGGGTGGTCTATGACGATGTGCATGTTTGCACCTTGCCTTTCCTTGACGTAGCATCACATGCCTGCTTTGAGACCATTGCACACCCTCGGGTGGCATTCATCATCTCTTGTAGCTACTCGGCTCGATACCAGGGGCATCCGTTTTCACGCTGGTATCTCTCGAGCTGCCCCCCGCTCCTTTCCTATGTTATCCTTCTCCTTTGATACCAGCGGCATTTGGGCAACCCTTTGGTATTGTCTCGCCCTTCCTTGGGTTGGCAACCCTAACTGTCACAAGAATCATCACTAACCTTTGTCATATTTTTGATTGTGGTATTCCCATTCTCGTTCTCTTGATTGGCAGGCTCGTTGGCTTGTCATCCGTCCCTAATGCCAGGGGAATCTAGGCGGTCCTTTGGTATCGTCTTACCATTCCTTAGGCTGGCAACCCTAACTGCCACAAGATCGTCTTCAGACCTCTGCCACATTTTTGAATGTGGTATTCTCATTCTTTTCTGTTGATCGACAGGCTCGCCTGCCTGTCATCTATCCCCTTGATACCAGGGTCATCTAGGCTACCCTTTAGTATCATCTCACCATTCCTTGGCCTAGCAACCCTAACTGCCACAGGATTGTCTTTGGACCTCTTCCACATTTTCGAATGTGGTATTCCCGTTCCTTCCTCTTGATTGGCAAGCTCGTCAACTTGTCATCCGTCCTCTCGATACCAGGGGCATTTGGGTTTCCCTTTGGTATCGTCTCGCCCTTCCTTGGGTTGGCACCTCTAACTGCCATGGGAATTGTCTGTGACCTCTGTCGCATTTTCAAGTGTAGTATTCCCATTCTCGTTCTCTTGATCGGTAGGCTCACTAGCCTGTCATCCATCCTCTCGATACTAGGGGCATCCTTTGGTATTGTCTCACCCTTCCTTAGGCTGGCACCCTTAACTGTCATGGGAATTGTCTTCGAACCTTTGCCACATTTTCGAATGTGGTATTCCCATTCCTGTTCTATTGATCGATAGGCTCGCTGGCCTACTATCCCATCCTCTCGATACCAGGGGCATCTGGGTTGCCCTTTGGTATCGTCTCACCCTTCCTTGGGCTAGCACCCCTAATTGCCACCAGATCGTCTTCGGACCTCTGCCACATTTCGAATGTGGTATTCCTATTCCTCTCTTTTGATCGGCAGGCTCATTGGCTTGTTTGCTGTCCTCGATACTAGGGGCATCTGTGGTGCCCTTTGGTATCGTCTCACCATTGCTTGGGTTGGCACCCCTAACTAATAAGGGATCGTCTTTGGACCTTTGCTATGCCTTCGAGCATGGTATTCCCGTCTCCACCGTCTCTTGATCGATAGGCTTGCTGGTTTGTCTTTCGTGCCTCATGTTCTAACAAGAAGGTTTTGTACTTGCCATGCCCCTTTTCGAGCTGATAGCCCTAACTATCCGGTCGACAAGCCCGTTAGTCATTGCCATGCCCCTCACCTTGTCGAGTTGATAGCCCGAACTATCTGGTGATAAGTCCGTCAACTTATCATGCCCCTAGCGTAGGTTCAACATTTCTTTTTATCTCATGTCATTGCATTTCGTTACATCCATCGTACATCGTCATATATCTTCACATGAGCATGACGCTTCAACACATTCGATCGCATCCCATGGCATATCATTGCATGTTATCACGTAAGCACTGCATCTTATTGTATCGCATCACACCACATTGCATACTCATAGCATCAACAATACTTGGACATCTCCATGTAGCATCACAACATCATGCTCCTTTCCACACCTAGCACCGCACCCCATGTAAGATGCTTAGCATGCCTTTTGCAGCATTGAGTGCTAGTGATTTGTCCTTGGCTTCGCTTACTCTACATGGCGTGTTTCGTATCATGTGTGCAACATTCATTCACTGCATACCATCTCACACGCATCACCACGTCCAACATCGCATCCCACAAAAAGTGCTTAGCATGCCTTTCGTAGCATCGAGTTCTAGTGACTTGTCCTCGTCTCTGCCTGCTTGACACCACATGTTTCGCATCATGTGCACAACATTTCATTTGCATTCACTGCATCATCATCACATCTAGCATCACACCCCACACAAGGGGCTTAGCATGCTTTCCGCAGCATGGATTGCCAGTGACTTGTCCTCGGCTCCACCTACTCGACATGACGTGTTTTGCATCATGTGTGCAACATTTCATTCACTACATACCATCTGACATGCATCACCACTCCAACATCGCATCCCACACAAGGTGCTTGACATGTCTTCCGCAGCATTGAGTGCTAGTGACTTCTCCTCGACTCCGTATGCTCAACTTGGCATGCTTCGCGTCACGTGCATACTGTAGACACCCTGATTTTGCTCTCAGATGGCAATCAGTTTCTCTAGTAGGACCCACTTTGGACGATCAGTCAACACAACCACCCTTATCACCTAAAACCCTACTTAAAATCCAAACCCACTAAGCCATAATCCAACATTACCCTAACCAAGCCCAAAACCAATCCACTTGAGCCCTTTCATGGCCTGGATGTCTAGTGGACCAAACTTGTGAGCCTTTATTTGTGGGTTGACTTAGGACTCTTGCGACTCGATAATGCGGGCAAGACGCACGAGTAGGATGCGTGGGTACCCTGGGTTATTGACAGTATGAAGGTTAGACTTGTCCATTCACTTTGGGTACACTGAATCACAGCTTTCCATTGGTTGTTTTGAATCTACGTGTGTCCCATATTACATCCAAACCATGAGGCCCCTTACGAAAACCAAATTCACCATCGTGCCACCTTGATTGAATCTCAGCCAGAGGATGAAAACGGTTAGAGGTTGATGGCCCATATTTTAATCATCCCTCTATTTAAGCCACCCTAGTCACCTACGATGGGATCCCTCTGCTTGTTGCTTGCTCCATACATTCACTGCACACCCACCTTGCTTCCAAGCTCACTCGCCACCCATTTCAGTCGTCGACCACCTCTCCTCGCTCATTGTCAGAGACACTTTTGCCACCAAATCGGGAAGAGCTTGGTGACCTTCGAATAGGTACCTGCATTGTCCTTGACCACTCTTCATTGCTCAGAAGCTTTGTGTGCATTGGTTGCTTGCTTGTTTCTTCCTACACTTCATCTTTGCATTTGCATTTCATCGATAGAGAAGCCACCGACCCATGTGAGGCCAATGGCCTTTGAGCATGAGGTCAGGCTCCTCCAAGGGCGTCTTGGCTTCCCCTTCTCATCCATCTTCGCCTCCCGACTCCTCCACGTCATCCTCAGCCGTCCGCCATGGCTGGACAAAGGAGGATGCCGACGGAACCCAATTGGATGGGGAGAATAGCCCACGTATGAGTATACATGTAGTTAGCTTCCTAAGCCTTCCTTAAACTTCCCTCGATGTCCCTTTTATGCCATAGAGGACCGACGAGCCTCATTGACCTCGCTAATGGTCGACGATGGTCGTCAAGTCCGGTGAACATAACCGGAGGTGGAGGGAATGGCTCGGGCCTTCTAAATCCTTTCCAATCATGTTCTCTAGTTAGTTTTTTGATCCTCATAGCTTTAATGCTACTTGCCTTGCATCCTTGTGTGCTATTGTGGCTTGGGGAAGGCAATGAGGGTCGACCGTTTGCTGCAATTCTGGAATCTCGGGTCGATATCGCAAGCTCCATGCGTGGGTCCCCTAGTCCAGAGCACGGGTCTACCTAACCTCCACTTGTTTGTCTATCACTTATTCTATTGTCGTGATATAGCTTGCTCTCATGAGACTTCTGTTTCTTACTCTTTATAGTCATGCACTTGTTTTTTCATTTGGAGTCTTGCTCAGCTCCCTTGGATAATGAGAAGTCATATGGTTGGACCTATTTCTGGACCAACGACTAGCCTACGTGAGTGATCTACGCGGATGGTCTAGGGATTTTTGGCCATCATTAGATCAAGTCCCCTGCTTGTTTATCACGTCTCCTGCATCCTTGATTGTTTTCTTTCCAGATTTCCTTCTTATTGCAGTTGTCGCATCATGTTTTTCACATCATCACATCATTTGACTTAAAGGCAAACACAAATCGGCATCAATATGCCAACATAGCCACACATATGGTCGAACAAGTCAAGAAAATCCGATTCGTCGGCCATATGGGGATACCTAACACTTTCCCCATGCATAACAGGAGTCCTTAGCCTTTCTTTGGCTCGTAATGACCCTTGTGTTGCATCCATTATCGTGGATTTCTTTATTTTATGTTTCTTATTGTGTTTCACTATCTGTCTTGTGTTTTCCAATTTTCCTCGTCTTCCGATTCTCCTCTTAATAGACTAGGTAGTGACACCGATTTCTTTTCCTTATCCATTTGTCATTTGTGGTTTGCTTTACCCCTGTTCTTCTTTCTTTCTCGACCCCAAGGTAGCATCCACACAACTGGTGACTTCGCTGGGGATGTGAGACTCTGACTTTCATTTTGCCTTGTTCTTGTTTATGTGGCATTGTTGGTTCGTTTGCTTATTCTTGTTTGCCTTGCTCGATGCTAGTTATGCCTTTTGTGATGTGATTGTTTGTTTACACAAATGCTATGTCACTACACATACACATGCCATGATAACATGCCTTTTGATTTGATGTTAGTTTCCTTTCACACAAGCATGATCACAACATCGGCACATGCCATGCACATGCCTTTTGATTGATGTGTGATGTATGCATGCCATGTTGTTAGATTTTCTTCCCTTTTCCATCATTAATCTAGGACAATTAGCAAATTGTTTGTCTCCCCCTCCTATTAAAATAAAAGTCTACAAGAAGAACTAATAATTCAAGCAAAACTAGGGATAAAATGTTCATCTTCCCCCCCAGCTTAATAAAATTCCATTAAAAGCCATTGAATCATGGTTTGCATGCTTGAAGCATATAGGGTCATGCATCCTCTCTCCTCTGAGTCTACCTACAGTTGCGAAGGATAGTCTCGGTCTTTCGTTCTATTACTATTGGCATAGGACGACGTGCTGGTCTATCCCCCTTGTCTAGGGTCCTGTCGGTGTTAGTAGAGGGTACAACCCGTGCTCTAACAGGGTCGAGGGTCCTAACGCACCACCGTTTCTGTAACGCCCCGGTCCCGGGCACGCTACTAAATCACAGTATCATAAGTAAAATTACACTAATTACAGAAACATTAAATAACTATAACTAAGGCTCACCTTCAAAATCTCAATGTGCGGCTAGAAGCTCCGACTCCTGCATCGGAACTCGATTGCACGCAATCTGCACTTGAAAACCAAGCAAAGCACGCGTGAGTGACATCTAAGTCACCCAGTACGCGCCCCAAACATACAAAACCACAAAAATCTCTTCAAAACCATTAAAAACTCCGCTTTTAATTTTCAATGTTGGTTTTCTTTTGAAAATCCAATTTTAAAACACCCTTTTCTTTTCATTTAAATCACTTGGGAGTTTGTTCCCAATTCCATACCCTTTTCAAAACTCATCTTCTCTTTTCAAAACATTTGGAAACCATTTTCCAAATCATGTCTTTTTTTTTTTTAATACTTGGGATTTCTTCCCAAATTCACCATCTTTCTCAAAAACTCATCTTTCTTTCTTTTATACTTTCCAAAACCTTTTTCATATTTTGGAGGAAATCACATTTTTGACCAGAATCAGCCTAAAACACGTTGCCTCTTAGGGCTCAAAACCAAAACCTCAAACATTGGTTGGTAACTAGTTAAAATCATAATTCTTATTCATTTCTAGGATTCTAGGACCATTCATAAGTCCAATCCTAGTCAAACCATATTTCTTTTCATTTCTCAAATCACATTCTTTTCTTATACATTTACACTTTTCTTTACTGATGTTACCTTGATCAGGGGTAACCAGATACACAAGAAGTAGGCGAGGACATCCTTTCCCCTACCTCCCTGCACTGCCGCGGTGAAATTCCCCTTACGGGATGCCACTGCTTCAGCCAACGGGCCTCAATTTCTTTCATATATGCACAGGGATACGTCTTTGTCTGATGCCCCATCGGTGACCTGAACAACTAGGTACAACGACCCAGGCTCAGCCTACAATGTCGGTGACTCGAACAACTAGGTTCAATAACCTAGGCTTAGCCTACACTGTCACAAGCTCGGTGACCCGAACAACTAGGTTCAACAACCCAGGCTCAGCCTACACTGTCTCAAGCTTGGCAACCACAGTCGTGTCTAGCAACTGGTTTCATTGGAGCCTCATACACCTACCACGTTGTCGACACCAACCCCCGTGGTTCCTTAACACATTATTAGCGTTTCATTTTCAAAACTCTTTAAGCTTTTCTTTTCAAACCATTTTCATTTCATTCTTTTTCATTGCAAGAATCTGTGTTCCATGCAATACTTGACCCTCTTGAGGGGTCCCAACTCAATTCATGTAAAAACCATACCTTAAAATCATAATTTGGGTCTCATGCCCAAAAATCACACACAATCAATTATTTTACCCATTGATAGGGTCAAAAACCCAAATCATGCCCAAATCCACTTATTTGGGTTCCATATTCCTCCATGCCATTTGCATGGGGAAAACACCACCAACACATGTTCTTTGTTCATTTAAAACCTTTTATTTCCATTATTTATGCCCATTTAATCACATGGGCCAGGGGATGAAAACAGCAGACCGAATTGGAATTCGGTATACCAAAAATCACTGATTCGGTATACTAAATTCCTTTAGTATACTGAAAACCCCTGTTTCGATCGATCGAAGGTATTCAGTCTACCGAAATTAGTGCTCCTACACTAACTGACAGGGATTCGGCATGCCGAATCTCCCGTGTTCTGTACACGGTCCCTGCCAACAAACCATTTGTTCGCCGGAAGTGGGAGCCTTCGACGGACCTCTCAAACAAGTGTCCTAAAACACAAATAAAACATGGGGTGTAGACCCTTGAGTCTACTTCAAAACCCCTCAAGCCATTCATCAAACCATCAACCATGCATTCCACACGAAAATCACAAAGGGATGACGCTCAAAGACGGCTACTGTAGCCCTCATCCCCAAAATCTTGTATATTCCTACAAATTTCAATCCTAACTGCATGATATCTATGTTTTCATGCATTTCAACTCATTTCCATTAATTTTCCTATTTTCCTACGATTTTACATGCATTTTCTCATTATTTATGAAGAAACAAGGGACGGAAGGAAGGAGGGGTCGCATACCTCTTCGACGGCCCCCACAACTCCGGCGAGCTCCACCACACCTTGGCTTAGCCTCGGCGAAGCTCAGGTGATCCTCAGCCTTCCGTGGAAGCACCCGCACGCTGACCTTCCCTTCTCCCAGCTTGCCCCCACGTTCTCTCCTCCTCCTTTCCTTTCTCGCTGTTTCCTCCCCTACCCACTCTTGCCTTCCTCTCTTTATCCTCTCCTCCTCCTACGTCGCGTCGGAAGAGACGACGAGGCACGGGCCTCTGTTGCTGGTGGCACGGGTGTGTGGAAGAAGAGGAAGAATAAGACGGGGAAGGGTGGAAGGGCGTGGCTCATGAGGGAGAAGGAAAAAGAAGGAAAGAAAAGGAAGAAAAGACAGGCACACAAACCGAGACGACTGTGCATCCTCAAACTGGACTCCACATTGGTCCCAAGTCACAAGCAGGTGCACAGAAAGTCAACCACAAGCTCACAATCACCAGAAACAACAGATTATCCATTAATAAACCATTTATACAATATTACAATTAATTACATGATTTACAATTAAAAATGGATAATCAGGCCCAGATGTCACAGTTCCATAGCTTTGGCATGGGACAGGACCTTACTTTTTGACCATGAGTCGAAGACCTGGGAACCTTTTGAGTGAAATCTGGTGACCTTAAGTCGAAGACTTGGGAACCTTTTGAGTGAAATCTAGAGTAGACGACCTTTTTAGGGCACATTTAGTTGGTAAGAGAGAGCATATTAGAAGCATTCATGTGCATGTATGCCATTCATGCCACCTTAATAAACTCTGCATTCTCTCTGCTTTGTCCATTGTATACTGACCTTTCTCCTCTGTTTAATAGGTCAGCATGCGAGTTTCCTAACCAAAGCTCGAGTTCCCTTTTGTTGACTCCCCTTTTGTTTGCTTAGTTTCTCAACTATCTTTCTGAGCTACTCGTCGCTTTCGACAATTGCTAGTCGTAGAGTTCCTCCGCCTCCTTACTATCGTAGCCCCATTCGTACTCGATCTCACTCAACTATGGCCTAGCGATTCAACGATCCTCTTCTCACTACTGTCTCTGAGGGGACACCGACTTCAGTCCCTCTAACCCATATGACATCTACTGTGCCACCTGCTCCGCCCACATACCAGTTCTATGTATCTGGGGTCACCCTACCCATTGTTTCTGGACCTTAGCAAACCTTTGTCGATCTGGGACCTATCACCGAGTTTGTCATGGTGACCACCACTTTGGCCCTAGAGTCGTCTGTCTCTATCCCACCGTTGAGCTTTGTTATTGTTACCACCTAGCTTGCTACGACAGTTTCTTTAGTAGGTTCTGCTGTACCTAGACAGTCCAGCTTCCAACCCCCTTTGCCATCCATCCTGCTTTCGCTCCCGTCCCTCTAACCAGGCATTGCATCTCATGGCTCTTGCGTAGAAGCTGCAAGGCATGGTCCTTGCTCTAAACCCAGCTTTGTCACTGTTTGTCTTTACCTCCCTTAAGGTCCCTCTGCAGCCCCTATCGACTTGCCAGATCACCCCCATTGCACCTCCGCCTTGGCCATCGCCCCAGCTTTTGGCTACCCCGGTGATGGGGGTATTGACCCTACCTCTCACACCAACACCACCCACAGCACAACATTTCACTCCGCCACCTAATGGTCAACCCTTGAGTCTGATTGGAGCTTAGCATTATCCCAGTTCACTGCCTGGATCCGTGCCAACGCAGTAGCAGCTGCTCCCTTATTCTGCACCACACCCTGCACTGCATACTACCACCCCTTCACCCTTGCATCAGATACCAATCCCAGCATTCTTATCATAGCACAACACACGCCAGCACGGGTATGCCAGCTATCATGCTACTACACTAGGTGGCATGGTAGTGGATTTGGAGGAGTACCTAGATGCAACCCATATGACATACGTAGTAGCCGCTCCAGCTGCACCAGTCCCTCCAGCAGCGACCCCAGATGCTCTTTTGATAAGGATGAGCGATCTGGAAAAAGCACTTTGTCCAATGCAGGGTGGTGATTGCCAGTCTTACTAGTTCCAGGATTTCTACTACTTTCCAGAGGCAACTCTCCCATCGAATTTTCAAGTCCTAGACTTTGAAAAATATAATGGTAAAGGTTGCCCAATCTCGCATTTGAGAGCATATTGCAGAGACCTTGTGCAGCTTTAGGCTAATGAAAGACTCCTGATCCATCTTTTCCAAAAGAGTCTGACTGAAGCTGTCCTGAAGTGGTTCACTTCCTTGGACATGGCGTCAATTAAGACGTGGAAGGACCATAGCTAGGCTTTCCTAGAGCAATATTCTTTCAACCTTGACCTGGTCCCCAAGCACGAGGACTTGGCTGCCACCAAGTGGAAGTCCCACGAACCATTTTGAGAGTATGTTGGGCGCTAGTGTGCTTTTTCTTCACAAGTCCGTGATAGACCCTTGGACGAAGAGTCTATCAAGATGGTCATTCGTGGAGCACAACCAGCCATTGTGGCACTACTGAGCATACAACTTATTACCACCTTTGCATCCCTGATCTGAGCTGGCGCTCGTATGGAAAGTTCGTTGCGTAGAGGTAGCTTTCCTACACTTACTACATTCGCCAAGTAGGCAACCACCCCCAGCCATAATGTCAGCACCAGTAGCAGCAACATCAACACCAATGACACGAGCAACAACATTAACAAGAGGAGGGCTCCCCCCAAGACCGTTGTTGCATATGTAGGGTCCCCTATTGTGCTTGCAAATGTAGTGACCCTGCTAGTTCAGCATTAGCTAGTTTACGCACCCACTCACAGGACACCACACACTCCTCACATCACCACCACCGCCCAGTCAATGTACCCTGTTGCGTCGACAAGGCAAGGATTGCATCATGGTCAGGGACGTCCATGACACCCAAGGCGGTAGTATACCCCTCTGCTCGAGTCCCTTAGCATTGTCCTACCCAAGGTGCAGTCACTCTTGAGGTTCACCCACCACTGAACCCACTTCTAGGGTGGTACAAAGCAGATCTTTTCTGTAATTTCCATAGAGTTGCGGGGCACTCTACTAACAATTGCATCACATTGCGAAATGCCGTCTAGGATCTCATTGATTGCAAGCTCATCATCATCAACACCTAGGAGGTAGGGTCAACATCTTTTCCACCCCCAACACCAGCACGAGCACCACCTCAGCCTAGCATTGTTAGCCAGTCCTTGCCCGAGCACGCTAATTTGGGCGCACTAGGGACCTCAAGGATTGACTCCCTCTTTTCTGTTGGGTTCAACACATTAGTGTCAAATACCTCTGATCTTATCCAAGATTTGTCTACTCCATTTCCCCACTCCCTATGTTGTTCTCTTCTTGATGGCTTGAGATCCTCAGTGTATATGATCTAGCTCGCCACCAAGTTGAAGCGTGTGACCGTCATTCCCACCATGCAGCCCACACCCATCACCCCAATTTGCCTGCTAGCTAGACCATATTCAGAGCTTCCCCACCCACAACCATCAATAACTACCACCACAGCAAGCCTAGCAGTTACCTAGTTGGAATTGGTTGACCAAGCAACTGTGGTCATTAGCATGACCTGAGACACCCATCGTGTGCCCTATGACTATACTGCAGAGATGTGTGTGGAGGTCACATGGTCGGGCCAGGTGTACAAGGCTCTAGCTCTGGCTCCCAAAAAATCGACCCTTTGACCACCACCGCCAGAAAACCCTATTCCATCTCTTGTGATCGAAGAAGCTCAACCCAAACCCACCACTGTAGCAACCACCAACAAGCCTACGGCTGACATCACTGCATAGCTGAAGAAGGTCAAAGCGGACATTTCTATCTGGGACCTCATCCACACTTCAGTTGAACACCAGAAGTCATTTCTCCACGTCATCCAGGTAGCCCATGTTTCCTCGACAATTGACCCAGTAACCTTGGAATCCATGGTGGGAATGATTGCCACACCGTAGGTAATTTCTTTCTCTACAGAGGAATAGCCACTGATGGGGATCGACCATAACCAACCGTTTGTGACTGTGCAATATCGAAACTTCTGCATCCCCCTCACCTTGGTTGATAATGGCACAGGACTAAATGTCTGCCCTTACACACAGCAAGCAAGCTTAGATTCAAAGCCAAAGATGTCACACCAGTGGTCAAGGGAATGACATCATTTGACAACACACATCACGACACACTAGGATTTCTGGTTATCCCTCTTGTCATTGGTCCGGCTGAGTTCAACATAGAATTCTACGTCGTGGATCTCGAGCCCTCCTTCAATCTTCTACTTGGGTGCCCTTGGCTGCACAAGCATCAAGTCATTCCTTCGACCCTACACCGCATGATCAAGTTCGGCTAGGATGATAGCGTTGTTACCATCATGACCAAAAACTTTGAGAAAGAAAGGGTCAACTCTGTATCTTCCGTTGACCACCAGACTATCCAATTCGAAGCCAAGCCGTCAGATGTGTTGTTCCGAGTTAATCGGTTTGAGCTAGTTAACTTCATCCCCAATTTTGAGCGTGGCTGCTACCCACCTGTTCGTAGCAATCTCTTCCTGATGGTTGAGAATTTGTGCCACAGGTGGGGATATGAGAAAGGGACACCACTCAGGTGGAACGGATAGGGAATCGTCGAACCAATTGTTGTTGCAGAGCGTAGAGATCGAGAAGGACTCAGTTACGAGCAATAGGAAACCAACCAACTATCGAAGACGACGAAGCTCCCCATTCCTTCTGATTTGACTAACTTCGTCAGTGTAGGAATTTTTAATCCCAACCACAGCATTGTCTCACTAGAAACATCACGACAGCAAGTAATCTAGCTAGAATTAGATGAGTGGGTTTGCATAGAGGACTATTATTCAGATGAGAACCCCTCATGTGTAAACAGCACTAACCTAAGCAACAGTAGCCAATAGCAGTGGCCAGCACTACTTGGGTCAATACTTCTAGCACTACCCTCTCCTATCACAGTAGTAGATACAGCAAGTGCAGTACTGATGCCAGTTCCTTGCACAGTCCCTTTGATATTTGCATCAGCTACTGCCACAACTACAGCATCAGCACAGATCCCAACAACGCAGTCTATTAGTCCACTCAGGGCACCAACAGTCCGACTTGATAGTGGATCAGTTAGTTAGCTCCACACCAATTGCACCACCTGCTTCACAACAGAGTCCAGCAGTAGAAATGGCAATATCTCTACTTCCCGCATCAACTAGCCCACCACAGACAACACCCCCTGCAATATCTCCCATCGATCCATCACTTATGCAAGCAGAAGACGTAACCAGTAGCCTGATTATCCAACAGTCAACTCAGTAGCTAGGAGCATTAACTTCATCAACGCACCCCCAAGAGAAGGCAATAGTACTTCCAACATTGCTTGTCCCAATTTAGCTCGCCGGCAGAAGCGTTGTTTTGGATGCAGATTCCGATAGCTGTAGAGGCCGCGAACCTACACAAGCCTACTATGTTGACCTTTCCTCCGATGAGGAAGAAGGAACAGACATTGAAGCCTAGGTAGACGCAATGCTTTAGGACCTAGAAATCCTTTTTCAAGAGCAGCTAGTCGTATTGGCAAAAGACGTGACAGAACAAGATAGGATTAGAAAGGGAAAGGCAGAGATCATAGAGCAGAGCATAGTATCCGCATCTTAGGAGCCTCAGAGCTAATCAGTAATTATGGTCCTTGAGGAGAGAGAATCAGTCTTCACTAGACCAGGGGAGTTAATCTCCCAGTAGTTGAGAGGTGAGTCTAGGTGGTATTTGCAACCCAGGCCTCACCTTGCTTAAGGTGAGGGTCAAAAAAAACTCTGATTTAGGCTTGACAGAGAGCCAAGGCAGGGACGGTCAGAACTGTCAATACGGCGAAGCCCACCCAATAAGGTCATCCCATCAAATGACCACAGAAAACTCAGAAAACCAAATAGATTGTAATAAAGACCTCACAACAAAAGCGAAACAGTCCACTTCGGCAACAAGCACAGGAAGAGCCAGTGCAGAAGCTACCCATCACAACTACAAAAATACACGGGTCAGCGTGGCCCTCTTCATGCACAAGCAAGGCCAAGAGTCAAAGCAAATCTTCTCCTTTGATATCATGGATTCCACATTCGAGAAGGAAATCCTGTGAGTGCTCATAGCCTATGAGGAGGAGGATGACTCAGTCGCAAAGGAAAGTGATGAAGCACTGCTAGAATTTCAGCCCAATGACAATGATTCGGAGGGCCCTAGTCTCCATGTTGAGGAAGAGACGGAGTTAGCGAATATTGGCACGATAGATGACGTCAAGGAAGTATGCAATAGTGCTTAATTAACACCACAGACAAAGGCAGAGTTCATCTATTTCCTCAAAGAATTTATAGACGTCTTCGCCTGGAGTTATGACGACATGGTCGGCTTGGATGTTGAGGTAGTCGTGCACACATTGCCACTCAAGTCCAATGTCAAGCCAGTAAAGCAAAAGCTTAGAAGATGACGACCCTAATGGCTGCTTAAGCCCAAGGAGGAGATCATGAAGCAGCATTGAGTTGATTTTCTCAAGGTCGTCGTCTATCCAGAATGACTTGCAAACGTTGTGCCAGTACCAAAGAATGACGGACGAGTCCACATAGGCATAGATTACAGAGATTTTAACAAGGTAAGCCCAAAAGACGACTTTCTGCTACGTCACATCGATGTCCTAGTGGACAACATTGCAGGACACAGGATGTTATCTTTCATAGATGGCCTCTCAGGCTACAACCAAATCAGAATGGTAGAAGAGGATATGGAGAAAACGTCATTCATCACCCCATAGGGAGTCTTCTGCTACAAGGTGATGCCGTTCAGGCTGAAGAATGCTGGCGCCATGTACCAAAGGACAATGACAGCCTTTTTCACAACCTCATGCACCAAGAAGTCGAGGTATACATGGATGACATGATTGCCAAATCAAGAGAGCCCGAAGACCATTTAACCTGCCTGAGGAAGTTGTTTGACCGTCTGTAAAAGTACAGACTCAGGCTCAACCCCAGTAAATGCGTATTCGGGCTATCATCAAGGAAGCTCCTTGGATATATTATTGGTTAAAGGAGAATCGAGGTGGATCCCAACAAAGCAAAAGCAACTTTTGACATGCCTCCCCCCACGACAGAAAAAGAAGTCCAAGGGCTACTAGGTCGTCTGCAATACATTAGCAGGTTTATCACCCAACTTACACCAATTTGTGAACCAATCTTCAAGCTCCTTAGGAAGAATGCCCAGATCAACTGGAGTGAGGAGTACCAAGTAGCTTTCGACAAGATTAAACAACTTTTGGCGAAGCCTCTGATTTTGGTCCTGCTAGTGCTAGGGCAACCCTACTCTTGTATCTATCAATCACACAGCATTCCATGGGTGTAGTTTTGGGTGCACATGATGAATCTAGTCGCAGGGTGCAAGCAATCTATTATTTGCCTATCCTTGGTCTGGGCCACTCAATGCCTAAGACACTACATGATGGCATATCTTGTCTTGCTTCTATGCTGCCATGATCCCATGAAATACCTATTCCATAAGCCAACATTGGTAGGCAGGTGTGTCAAGTAGCAAGTGCTATTATCACAGTATGACATCACCTTTGTCATGCAGAAATCCATGAAAGGACAGGTAGTAGTAGACCACTTGGCTAAATGACCCTTGCCTGATTATCAGCCCTTACAAACTTAGTTTCCAGATGAAGATATACTGTTCGCCATGGATGACTCAAAATCAAGGGAACTTGGAGATGGTAAACAATGGCATTTCTACTTTGATAGAGTAGTCAACAAAAAAGGGATGGCCATCGGTGTAGTGCTAGTGACACTCTAGGGCCAGATGACCCCCTATGCCAGGAGGCTAAGCTTTAGGTGCACCAATAACGAGGTCGAATATGAGGCATGCATTCTCAGACTTCAAGTAGTGCTGGAACATGGCATGCGCAAGTTCCAAGTCCACAATGACGCCCTCTACATCATCTCACCAGTCAATGGCCTCTGGAAGACTAAAGACTCCAAGTTGATCCCATACCATAATTATTTATTAAAGCTCATGGCAGAGTTCCATGAGATCCTATTTTCCTTCATAAGTAGGGCCAAGATTGCCTATGTAGATGCATTAGCAACATTAGCATCTTGGCTCTCGATGTCGGAGGATCATAGGGTGGCAATCTCTGTAACCCGGGTAGACCAGCTGACACATTGCATGAGCATAGAGGAGGTAGATGCGGCAGAAGAACACCTTCTGTGGTACCAAGACATCAAGGTCTTCCTCGAGACAAGAAGCCTACCTACAAGTACATCAACCGCAGATTGGAAAACCACGACACACATCGCATCCAAATATGTCCTTGGAGCTGGACACCTATACTACAGATCATACCACTAGATGATGCTGTGATGCTTGAACAAGAAAGAGGCCGATGCCGCAATGCTGCATGTCCATGCTGGGACATGTGGGCCACATATGAGCGAGATATTGCTAGCTAACAAGATTATGTTACAGGGCTACTTCTAGTCAACCATAGAGGCAGAATGTTGCCAATTTGTCCAAAGATGTCATGCTTGCCAGATTCATGGGAACTTGATCCACGCACCCCCACAGCAGTTGCACAATATGTCATCGCCCTGGCCTTTCTTCACTTGGGGGATCGATTTTATTGGCGCCATTCACCCAGTAGCTTCAAATGGACATTGCTTCATCCTCGTAGCCATTGACTACTTCACCAAGTGGGTAGAGGCAGCCTCTTATAAGACCGTCACCGTTGTTGTGACGAAGAAGTTCCTTAGGAACAACATTATAGCCCACTACGGCGTCCCACATGCTATCATCTCAGACAACGGGAAGAACTTTACCACCAAAAGGATCAAGGATTACCTGCAAAACTTTCAGATCAAGCATCAATGATCCTCTCCATACCGCCCATAGATGAACGATGTGGTAGAGTTGCAAACAAGAATCTTGTTAAGATACTGATGAAAATGGCAAAAACTCATAGAGATTGGCACAAAAGACTCCTGTATACCTTGTGGGTCTATAGAAACACTGTCTAGACGTCTACTACAGTGACTCTTTATTCGCTTGTCTATGGCATGGAGTGGTGTTACCTGTCAAAATGGAGATCCTGTCCCTCATAGCGTTAAAAGAAGCAGAGCTCGAGGAAGCTGAGTGGACAGAGGATCACCTTCCGTAGTTGAACTTGATTGATGAGCGCAGACTACAAGCCATGCATCATGCACGATGCTACTAGAAGTGTGTGGCCCAATCATATCAAAAGAAGGTCAGGCCAAGGACGTTAGCACCAAGGGATCTGGTTCTCCGTGCTATCTATCTTCCAGACTCCTGTGGCAAGTTCAGCCTAATTGGCATGGTCCTTTTGTTGTCAAGAAGGTCTTTTTTGGAGGTGCTGCTATCCTTGAGGGCATGGATCAAGAAGAGTAGCCAAAACCAGTCAATGCACGCTACTTGAAGAAGTATTACCAGTGACTAGAGGTCGTATCCTTGTGCTGGCAAAGCCAATCACCACCTTATATCCTCTGTTTGCACACTTCTACCCTTTACATCCATGCATATGCTATTGATTACTCCAGCATTTGTGCATCTTAGTTAGTGGTCACTCATGTATACATATTTCTTTCTACACTACATCACGCATACGCAGCATCCTGCATCAACATCATCATAAACATAGCCTGTAGACACCCTAGAGTTTACAAGTAGGTTTGAACAGATCTAGAGGAGAGGATGTGATCTTGAAATGCCTCAGTAGCGTTCAAATTAACCATTGACTGCTGATTGTCCCTTAGTAAGTGGTCAGTGGGCTCAAAGACTACATGACTGACTTTTTATTGAGCCAAGCGGAACTTCCAATCGGTTATATGCGGCATGGATTCTAGGTGTGTATAGCTGGCGGAAGTAAGTGGCGGATATAGCTGGCAAAATGCCCTGTTTCGGTGCTGAAAGACAGAAAAGGCTCTTTTGCTAGTTTAATTGCATGGTTTTCTACTGATGACGACTAGGATTTGATCTAGCCTCTTCCTTTTAGACTCTAGGGACATTTATGCCCCTAATTTAGTGTCAAATATACCAATTTAATCACATGGACGCCATCGCCACCACTCACCTCCAGTCGTTACACATCCACGGCCCTGAATCAATCCTGTTGCCTATTTAAAGACCTTTACGTCGCACCAAACAGATCATCAAAGAGATCGCCCTCACTCCAGCTCCAAAATTCCAGCTCCTGTCTCCTCTTGACAATCTCACACTAGTTCCCATCACTTTCGGCGACGATTTCAACAACAATGGATGACGCTCAAGCCTTGAGGAGCCCCCCGCACCCTACGACGCATCACAAGTAAGTATCTAGCCTTCCTTTGCTTCTACTTTAGCCTTGTGTGGGTGAGTGTGTCGTCGGGTGTCGGATTTCGGAGCCTGATCCTCTTCACCTCTGGTGATTGCTGGACTGGCTGCTGCAATGAGGAGTTCCTTTCCCTTACGGATGTGCTTGGAGCCGGAGGAGGGGTCCATGAGTCCTGTGTCCTCTACAGGCATGCCTTGGAGGATCTACCTCCTCCCTCGCCGTCAGTGACTAAACGACGGTTTTCGTCAGAGTTCAACCGATGTTGGTAATTGGAGTCATGAGGAGGTGTCCTGATGTATTTTCCAGGTTGTAGTCCATACTTGCCTGACCTTTTTGCATCCCCTACCTCGCTTGTCTCTAGATGGAGCTTGTCGACCTCAGATGAGGTCGATTAATGCGTGTATTGGCGAGGTAGACCGGTGGAGGGGACTGTCGATCTTTTCTTCGATTCGAGCATGTGGAATTGTTCTTCATCCTCTCCTCTTACTCTTTTGGTGTTATTCTTCCATTCCCCGAGCCTTGTCTTAGCTTCGTGGACCTCGTCGTCCTCTGCCGTGGCCAGTCAGCATGTTTTCTGTTGAGGTAGATGAGGATCAGATTCCAGCGAGTCGCTTTCCCTTTCGAATGTATGAATGGACTCCCCTTGCATCCCTTCTGCTTCTCCGACTGAGTGCTCAGCCATTCGGTTCCATCCAGTGGAGAACTCCATCTGAGTTCAACAGTTGGGCTAGTGACAGGTCAGGTAATTCTAGATGGCGGTAGAAGCTGGCGAGCAGTCTTGGAGAGGAGAGCTGGCGATTACAGTCGGTAGTTTCAGCTAACGGAATTAGTTGGCGAAAATCATCAGCGTGGGGTCCAAAAATCCAGATGGTTATAACTGATTCTTGGCTTCTTGATTCGATTGTTTTGTGACTTCTTGATTTCCCTTTGGATTCCTCAGTAATCCCTGTTCTATACTAGGGCATATAATCTTTTGGCATGATTTGTCAAAAATGCCCTTCCTTTGCAATTTTACCCTTTTTTCCCTATTTTTTGATTTTCATGATCTTATGATTTGTGTTGGGAATTTATCGCTCAAGGGCGGACATTAACAGGCTTGATAATGCCGATATAGACTTGAATATCGGAATATTTTTCCCATTTGACTTTCTCGAGCTTTCCAAGTTTTTGCTATTTTAAGTAATGCATCCTAAACATTTCCGATTTTTATGATTTTCCCCATCGCTCAAGGGCATACAGTAAAAGGCATTTTCAATGCCTATATTGTCTCTCAGATTATTTTCCTTATCATTTCTCTTTTATTCATCGTTTCATGGAGATTTGTCATGTTTTCGCATTCAACCTAGGCATGTGCATTAGAAGTAGACAAGCATATGCACACTAGATCATAAGCAAGCGGTTAACCTTGAAAGACCGATTTCTTCGGGCTTATGGGGTGCCTAATACCTTCCCCATACGTAACAAGAATCCTTACCCTTTCTCTGGCCCATAGTGATTTACGCACTACATCCATTAAGCACGAAGCACACGTGTTTCTTTGCATTGATTTCTCTGGGTTTTCTTTGTGTTTGGTTTTCCTTGTCTTTCCATTAAAAGACTAGGTGGCGACTCCTTTTCCTTTTCCTTTTCCTTCTTTGGTGTTTCTAAGTCGAATCTCCTTCCTCAAATTCACCATCTTCGTTGTGACCATATCGGGATTCTTCATGTGTTTCCACGCACCGAGGAGTCGTACAAGGTTCTACCGACATGGTCACAGGAACTAGCGACTCCGCTGGGGATAACCAGATTCTGACTTTCGTATTGGTTTTCTTGCTTGCTTGGCATTATACTATATACTTTGTGTTTGTTTGCTTGTCCTACTTGTTTGTACATATTTGACTGTACATGCCTTTCAAGTCTTTCTACACAATTGCTATGTCACAACACATGCACACAACTTGATTCATGTCTTTTGTTATGATGCTTGCTTCCTTTTTTCACTTATCTGATAACATAACACTAGCACGTGCCATTCTCATGTCTTTTGCTTGATTGAGCGTTTGGAGGTCATGATTGTGTGTTTTCTTCCCTTTCTGTTTTTGCCATGATTAGGAGAGTAGAGACATGGTTATTTCCCCTTCATGGTTAAAATAAAACACACAAATTCAGATGAACAAATAATAAGGCATAACTAGAGACAAATGCTCACAATCCCCTTTGGTTTAATAAAACGCAAGTAAAAGACACCAAGCATGTGTGCATGAATGATCATATAGGAGCATGCATCTTCTCCTCTTTTGTGTCCACCCATAGTCTGCGAAGGGCAATCCTAGCCACCCATTCAATGGCTTCGGCATAAGATGTGTGACTAATCTACTCCCCCTAATCTGGGGTCGTGTCGGTGTTAGTAAAGGGTACAACTCCTTACTACTGCAGGAGTTGAGGCCACCATTGCACCACTCATTCACTGCCTATGCTTTAGCTAGGGTTTAGAACAGGAGCCTTACTTTTCTGACCAGAGTCAACACCTAAACCCATGAGTGCGTCCCGTGTGGTCAACCCCATGAGGGGCATGCATGATGAGAGAGTGCATATTAGAAGCATTCATGTGCTTATGTGTCATTCATGCAACCTTAACAAACAATTGCATAGCTCACATGTTTCTTCTTTTGTTTTGTCCTTGTCTTTTCTCTTCACTCACTGTAGACACCTCATTTTTTACCAATTTTGCAGCATGAGGATCTGGTGGCTGAGCTTGGACCCTGGTTGAGCCCATTTGGGCCCACAAACCCTCATTAGGCCATTTAATTCATGGAAACCCAATTGGGCCCATGAAGGCCCACTTAGCCCCATTTGGGCCCATGAAGGCCCATTAAGCCCATTAAACCCTGATTGGGCCCATTCGGGCCCACTACACCATTTCAAGCCTATTTGACTTCATGCAAGCCCATTTGAGCCCATTTAGCCTCTTTGGACCCAATCAGCCCACTTGGGCCCATGTGGGCCCACAAAGCTCGCATTGGCCCATGGAGGCCCATGAAGCCCATTAAGCCCGACTGAGTTTGTCTTGAACCCTGGATTTCAAAATGGCTCAGCCCACACCTCTCACCCAC
>JAMKQA010001090.1:0-28404 GCA_024699735.1 Posidonia australis
TTATACAGGGCGCCACCATCAAAAGCAAGGAACATGTTCAAAAAGCTTACTTGCCGTCACTGTCCTCGCTGGGACACGAATCACCCCATCCTCACTGCGTTAACACATCGGCTGAGCTTCCTCTTTTATCATATGCATCAACAACTCCGCAACGATAGGAAGAAAAGCAAAGGACGGGAGGAGGGAGGAGGACGAGAAGGGGACATGGTGTGTTTGGGATTTGTAGGGTGTGACAAGAGCCACGGCCGGTCTACCAAGAGCTACATACTGTTCTTTCTGATGATCGGTGGAATCGTCGCCGGAGTTCGCATACTTCTGTATATCATTTGCCGTTATATGCAGAGGAGACGCCAGTCTGCCAATGAAGGTTGAGTTGCAAATCTGCAATGCACGGATCTCTCTCTCTCTCTCTCTCTCAAGTGTATGCCTATTTGTATCTCGTGCTTTTAGGCCTACATTTTAGCTAAGCTTCTTTAAAAATCATGATCAGAAGGTCCTGAAGGCTAGAAGGAAATAAGGAAAATATTGAATCTTA
This sequence comes from Posidonia australis, assembly GCA_024699735.1. NCBI lineage: Eukaryota > Viridiplantae > Streptophyta > Magnoliopsida > Alismatales > Posidoniaceae > Posidonia > Posidonia australis. Next base: position 536 of record JAMKQA010001090.1, read on the forward strand.
CTGAATGAACATTTGGCCACATTCTAATCACAAGTGCGAAAATTATTCCTGATTCGATGCCTCTTTCAATGCTTCTTTCTTTCAGGTGGTGTTTAATAATGTTTATGGGAAAACAAATTATTCTTATAAATAACATTTTTCAAAAAACTAATCTCTATAACTTTTTATAATCAACATATTTAAAAACTTTTTTTAAACAAACAAAAAGTTGATGTAATGAAATAATATAACGTAAAAAAGAACGTTTGGTTCAACTTTTCAGAAATAAACACTTTTTTCATAAACTAGTACTCATAATTGTTGCCAAACAGACCTCCTTAATTGGTCACATATGCTTGATTATGTGGCATATCATTCTAATATTTTGTCAAAAAATTTAGAATATTGAACCAAAGAAGTAGAACTTCCAAACACATACCTTAATACCAATCACATTGACAACATCTTAGGGAGATTAAACGTGACATATTTAATTTAAAAGAAGTTAACATTTTGATCTACAACGACCAACTCAACCATCATAACAACAGATACTAGAAATACAGTAACAAATTTTAATTACGTTAGATAAGATATCAACGACACAAATTTTTTTTTACAAATTCACTACTCTAAACATGTAACTCAACCATCATATCAACAGATAAATTATCTAGAATACAGTAACAGATTTTAATTATGTAAGATAAGAAATTGATGATGAAATTTTATTCCAAAATCACTGCTCTAAACATGTTTTCTACATTCACCCAACACCACCCCACTCCTCATGTTGAAGTATAAATCAGTTGTTATACCCAACAGGTCTCAGTCTTTCAAAGACATTGACTGAAAGGCAATTGCCTCTTAGTTGGAAGAATAATTGATGCTTCTATTAGTCGAGTGTGTACGAAATTTGAAGGAGAAGTAGAGATCTACATATTGAAAGTCTTTGGACATCTGATATGAGGAGCTATAAGCAATACCAAGCCAACGGGAGGGCATTTCGTATTAGGTAATAGTGCATAGCATGAGTATCACTCATTAAAGATATAATCCAAACCTCAAGCTTCTGCATTGTGAATGCATGGTGAATCCAGACAAATAAATAAAAACATACGTACAGTTTATGCATTCTTTGTAGATTTAGCTTCCTTACAACCATCACAGCAGTCTATTCTGGAAGAAGAGAAAAAAAAAACTCAAATGTAATTTACTAAAAAGGTACTCCAAACAAAAAATTAGACATTTAAATCCCAAAAGCACCACACAAGAAGTAAAAGATGTTGTACAGTGTTGGCACCAGAAAGTCGCCAAGAACCACAATGATCACCTGAAATACTAAACTATCAGTTCAAATGAGTACCTGAAGAACTTGGTACCTGATTTTAAATCATCCAAGTGATCATCGGAAGCTTTGATGATGATCATTCAAGTGATCATTGGTACCTGCTTGATGCACCAATATTGCTTCCCATGCCCTGGCCTAAATTGGGAGCATTGCTCGGCACTGCATATTTTGAGGTTATGACATTTTTCTCAAGAGAATTCTGAGGAGCAAACCGTGATGATGATATTTGTGCCGCTTTGGTAGTTGGTACCTGCTCTCTGTAAGATGGACTCCATCAGTTCCAAGTCAACTTATCCAGGAAAGGGAAAGAGCATACTATAAACTTTAATTTAAAAAAAAGGAAACTTCATATCGTAAGTGTGTGGCAAGGCAAGAAAGAATTGAACATCACTTTCTCCAGAAAGCATACCTCCCTTGCACTTAAGTATTTTGAGGAATAGCTATAATACTAAGCAATTTGTAGGGTACATAGGGTTGGCTTAAGGAAACCAGGATTAGGAGATGATGTGTGATGGTACTACAAATTTACAATATGATATACCAAAGTCTGGAAAATGTGTAACAAATTTGGCTATTTGGTAGCAACCAAAGGTATGTCTAGTACACAATAAAATCACTTAGGAACGGAATTCATAGAAATGAGTAATAACACAAACAGAATCCACAAAAGAATAGAAATGTTTTAAGAATGGTCTCCTAATTGGATTCCCTTCCTTTTGTCCGGAGACAGCTTCAATAGAACAGAATCACAATACAAGGGATCCCATGTGTGTTACATGCTATACAATAATAGAATGGAATCGTAGAATACATATTTTAATAATTTTACATAAGTTGGACTTATTTTTAAACTCAAACACCAATGATGGATATCAGCTTGAAGATTTAAACTCGTGGTAAGTGTCTCACTCTAGCTTAGTTGGAACCTGAATGAGCAGAATAAAAGATGTGATGACCTCAGATCTTGTTACAATAGAAGCAGCTCAAAATAAAGATGTGATAGCCTATGTAAAGCAGCTCACAAAAGATGCATTTCTATAGAAACAGCCCACTTAGAGGCAAGTACAAGCCCCATTAGAAGTTTAAAAACCCCGCAGAAAGTGCAGCCCAGGTCCTCCACTGCTGCCACCATGAATTCGTAATAAAAAAAATTCCCAAAGTTCTTGCTTAGTTCTCACATTGTCTAGTGTAAAAAATCAGAGGATAACAGGCCTTTATCAAGTGAGGCAGCAATTCTCCTTCTTGCTTGACTCCCCCAGCATAACTCTCTTAGCTCATGTACACAGATTTTGCCAAAGAAAGAAATTTTATGATAATTTGTTTTATATTTAAACTCGTGCTGGCTCATGAGCAGCTTGTAAGTGGGTTCAAATATAAACAAGCCAAGCCACAACACAGTTTCGAGATTGTTCCATTAAAGAGCCAAGCAGATGGTACGCTCAAGTTCAGCTCATTTACATCCCTATTACTGATTAACATTTTCTACCTCAACAAGGGAAAAATATTCTCTTAGGAATGATCAGACCAATTCCAATTTGTACTATCAGGTAAAACAACATGCATCAAGATTTGACAGTTTTAGTCTCATAAGATGGGTGTTTTATAAAGGAACACTAGTTGTAAAAGGTAGTTTTAGATTGTTGAACAAGATTCTCAGCAGAACATTATAGTATGTTATATGAAGTGAGGGTCTTAAGATGATGATATCTGGCTCTTACATTCTTATCTGCCCCATTCTTGAACTCCATTCGGAAACCTGGTCAACCAACAATTATTGATGCTAAGTGGTCTGCAGCTTCGTCCATTCAGGAAACATTAGTAATGCCTCAAAAGGAACCCATTTACCCCTAACAACCACGAACTCCTTGCATAGTTAACCACCTCTTCTGCCTTTAGCACCCCTTTCAAACCCCTGCCAACCCATTTCCTGGACAGCCAACCCTGTACCACTTCCCTAAAATCATCTTTTGCCACAAAACATGACCATTCTCCCTACCTTCCCCAAGTCTCCAAATCCATTTGCCTAAGGGCCAAATTGAACAAATCAATATCTCTAAGATCAATGCCACCTTCCTTTTCCAATCTACACATTTCGCTCTACACCACCATATGGAAACCCTTTTGTGGCCCCTTTAATTTTAGCTGATTTAAAGACCTCTACCATAGTGATCCAAAATTCCAGAAGTACACTATTTCAACTTAACTGGAAGCAATTCATTTTTAGACATGTGATTAGCAGACTAGGAGTCTCAGTTTAACAATACTAAGCCTTGGATGTAATTAAGATCAGAGTTAATGGATCCTAGTTTCTATTTGAATGCTCCATCATGGCAAACATACTAAGAGCACTACACATTTGGTACTCTCAAAACTTACTAGGCCTAATTCAAAGTATGCATATGCCTAGGTCATGACCACACTCAGATGTGAATATACCTTCTCCTCAGAAAATACAGAAGAATGTATCCAAGATCTTCCAAGTCGTCATGCTGACTTTGTTCTTTAGGTCAAACACAAAAATGCCATGCAGTGATGTAGAAATAAAGTGACATTCAGAAATGAAGGAAGACACTAACCAATTCTCGAATGTGTATTGCAACTTGCAAACCATGCTGTACCAGTTAGAATTTATCTCTCTATGTCAGAAAAGAAGTATTAGTACAAGTTGAACTTTTGTCGCAATCATAATAACATTCACTAGTATCCAACAACATGAATATGAAGAAAAACAAAAATGTTATACTTTTTAATTTTAATTATATTCTGTATGAATACCTTATGGAATGTGAAAGAAACAAGTTAAACAGTATGGCATCCTCCAACAAACTGCCAAATAATATCAACTCCACATCCAGCTACACAAAATATTATTTCCTGGCTCAAATTGCAGATTCAATATAATCTGTAACCACAAACTCAGACTATTTAGTCAACTTACTACCGTGAGAAGTAAAAAAACATTAATGCTGTACACAAACCAAGAGTATTCCCCCTACCCCAGGATTCGTGAATGAATTAATGCCAACAAATATATCTGTTTAAAGTATCTCAGTATAAGTCTTTATGATCCTTCTATAGAATCACAGAAAAAGAAATACACCAAACCACTAGAGTAAATTTTCTCAGAATTTCCTGAAACCTACCTGTATGGAATGAAATGCTTGGAAACGGGATCCCGATACCTTTTAGCAAGCCCAAAATCAATGATATATACCTGTGGATAATCCACAAGAAATCAGTTATAAAGCTAAAACCCTAAAATTTAGATTAGATAGTCCAACCTAGATGATCTGGGTGCCTACCTGATATGCTTTCCATCCAAGATCCATGAGAAAGTTATTAGGTTTAATATCTGCGTAAAAAAAGCCTTTTGAATGTAGAAATTCAATTCAGGTAAGCTTAAACAAATGTCAAGAGTTACGAAGGCCATTGAATCCTCGGAATTTCTAGATAAAATAGCTAGCCAATCTGTAAGTAACCAAGTCAAGAAGAAAAGAAGTTGCACAGTGAGACAAAACAATCTCCCTTTTCTATATAAAACATAGAAGTAGGCTGATAAAAATAAAGTAGAAAGAAAGAAACTTTCACTACATAAAAATTTCAGAACTGGTCATCCGAAGTGACATGGTTATCAGGCCCATACCCCAAAACCCAGCTGAAAAGGCAAGGAAGCTGAGATTTGTGCCTGCTCGGCATGCACATCCAATTGAACAGAAAGGGCAGCATTGCAGGGCCTCTCTACAACTCCACCCATATCCCCTCTGAGCTCTCCAGTCAAGGTAAACAACATATTTTGTGCAGTCCCCAAGCACAGTGATCTGGTCAAGCAAGACCAGTTTGCTAAGGACGGCTACGCCAGCATCACTGAACATGATCAAAATTCATCTTGGTAATGGAATGACACGTGTAGAGATTACACAGGTCAAGTGTCCTCACAGTAAACCACTTATGATGCATCATTATAAATACTGGCCAAGTTCCCAAGGTACGCAAGCAACATTCAATACAGCATTAAATCTGATTCTTGCTCCACAACAACTAACTTAAGCATTGAAAGGGACCACATCGGCCCGTCGACACTCGACACCCTCTGACGTTTCTGAACCACTTACTTGCAGGATTCCTTCTCTAAGAAGACCCAATCCAATCTGACATCTTCAACCACTCAATTGGCTCGTTTCGTGTGCCTGTCTGAGCAATCAAGCAGGATCACAAAGTGTAATCCAAAGTTTTTCAGAACCAGCCCGGTCATCATTTCAGTCATCAGGTGGATGGTCACCAGTTCAATTTGTTTATGGTCCCATTTGACACCTGAAGTCATTACTAATTTATTAAAACTATAAATCTAAAATGAGGGAAAAAATATTTATGGTCGTATAAGTTTACATTGTGCTTACTAATCATGCATAATGTGGAGAAGTATAAGAGAAAAAGAGGTCTGAGTAAGTTAAAAAATCGATAAATGAAAACTAGAACTGGTTCACTAGGAAACCTAGCGATCTAATTGCCAATTAAATTGGTTAAACTACTAAAGTGGGTCTACGAAGATGTGTTGACCCAGTGTTCTTTGGTTTAACCAGCCAGGCAAAGACTGGTTAATTCATCAAAGTGAAAGAAAAGGTCTGATATATAAGGCAGAATATCCTTTTAGTTATCTTAAGAGACTGAACATACAATTCAAAAAATAAACTTTGAAATGTATCCTTTTCCCCATGCATCGCACAAGTTTTCCACAAGTAACACTACTAAGATTTAACGAGGTGCTTCTAAGAACCATATTCCACCGTCCGAAAAAAATATAAGTATAATGCAGACACTATAAAATACCTTTATCATCCAAGGGAAATACCGTCAAGACCTCATTTTTAAGCAAGCAAACACAATTATAGCAACAACTATAATAAAATAAGTAAATTGCCCTGAACAATATGAAAACTCGGAATACAACATAAGAACCAATAAATGAAGAAACGTGACAACAACACGACTACACGAGCAACTGGTATTTCTCATGGCATAATGCCAATAGAAACACACCATTTGCTTCTTCGATATCAGGCAAAAACACCAAGTTGGGAAGTACTAAACGCAAAAAAAAGAGACGAAACCGGCAAGGAGGAGGGCAATTGGAGGTGCTTCTTAATCTTACCGACATAGATCTCGCCAATGGACCCGCTGCCAATCTTTCGCCCCAGCTTGTAGCTCTCCCCGACGATCCTCCCCACGCCCTCAGGAGAGAGGGAAGGGCCCGAGGAGTGGCGGTGGTGGTGGTCCGTTGGCAGTGGAGCAGGGAAGACTCCAAGGAAGTATGAGGAAGTGAAAATTGGGCGGTAGGCTAATAAAGTGTGGTTTGATCAAAACGTATTAGACATTGGTGACTCCGTCAAAAAAAAATAATAATAATAAGTGATTTACTGATTAAATTAGTCTTTTAATATGTTTGTAAAACTGATCCTTTATTTAAGATTAATAAGTCCTAATACAGATGGAGAGAGGTTTCGCTTCGAAAAACAAGCTTCAAAATTCCCACGCGAACGCAACCAAATGACCTATGCGCTCATTTTGCACTAGTTGAGCACGTGCAAGAAATAATAATAATAATAATATATATTAATTTAAGAAATATACGATATAAATTTATCAAAAGAAAAATGAATAAACTTATGTGAAAATCAATGATTTTCATCTATATTGGATTATCTAATGCAACAAAAAAAAATCATATTTTTCGATATTAAAAATTTAGGACAATGTCTCATTGTCACAGTGACTAGGAGAACTTTAAACTCGCCACACGTCTCGGGTTCGAATCCTGGAGCATGCATACCGTTAACAAAAAATATATATATATTAAAAATTTAGATTATTAAAGACTTCACATTATAAATTAAATGACCTAGATTCCCTCACCACGGCCATTTAATTCACTAATACTATTAAACAGTCTTATACTTACTTCTTGTTTATAATTCAAAAAACTTTCAAAAGAAATGACAAACATATTAATAATATTACCACAAGCCTAATGTAATGTCACATCGGAGATACAAAGTCCGGAAAGCAGATATGTAACAATCAATCTAGGTCATCACATCTTTTTTTTAACGAAATATTAATGCTATTTATAAATTCAAGTATATTCATCTATAAATATCATAATCAATATAAATGGAACATAACATATTACCTATCTAAGATCTTTGATGTGTGGTAGAGTAACTCCTTTTTATATGTACTAATAAGATATCTTACTCTTAACCTGCATCTGCGAAATACAAAAACAAAAGCATTCGTGAGTGACCACTAATTAAGTCACCTAGCGCATACTCCACAAAATAGAATCCGAAAATAAAATTGAAAAGTCAAACTCAATACCATGCTAAAATAACAGAACTCAAGTGCACTAAAACCTCAAAAAACAGACATCTCACTTGGATGCTACGAAACAACAATAAGGTAATCCACTAAGTCAAAACCTTTAAATATGCCTAACAAGTATAAAAGCTTTAAATATGTATTTCAAAGCCATTTTCCTTTTTTCAAACCAAAAACTATATGCATATTTTGAAATCTCTTATGCACACTTGAAATAACTACTCTACACTAAGTCAAGTCCAAAACAAGTCCATTGTGTTTCTCAAATATCGATACTACAAGGACTGAAACAGAAAACAATATGCATCTTTTCATAGAAGTATGTATCCAAAACTAAATATCAAAAATGCTAAAAACTTAAAGCAACACAGAGTACTTAGCTATCTTGAATACTTAAAACCACGTAATCTGGATCCATGCATTTTCTGTGCGGATCAGACAGTAAACGATGTTTAAATGCTCTATATCGCATATAACAACCAACAACTACTACAAAACTAAACAATAATGTGTCGTGTCGCACCAAGCAACTAACATTGGCTCACAAATAGTCGTTGAAATGCACTGCATTGCCATAGACAAGTCACCTTGTGAGAAACTTATCTATCCCGACGTCCCACCTCTCTACAAGACCCTCTACAAAACTAACCTTTCTTGGAAAAGCCGCTAACCCTCATTGGGAAACTTGTCCTTTCTTAGGACGTCACTAGAAACGAGGCACATGCAACTATCTGTACTGACTAAACACCACAGGGTCTGTCCTCTTGACATCCTAGTCTCAGTGTCTGGAGCAATCAAAGTCTCTCATCTATGAGTTCAACTAGCACCTCAAGTCTCAGTGTCCGGAGCAATTGGAGTATCATACCTTCAAGTTCGATCGGTACCTCAACCTTTGAACCTTAGCCTAATTAATCGTGCTCGATTACCCAAGAATCTCATCATACTCTTTGGTCTCGACAACACGACCCTCCAACCTGTTGGTTCTAGAACCTCAGCTTCAAATATCACATCCAACTACATAAAGGTATCGTATCCCTTGGGTTTACTATCATGATTGCTCAATATCTTAGTTCTAGGACTTCAACTTCGGACGTGTGCTTAACTTTTTAAGGGATACCATATCCCTTATATCTACCAATATAATCCTACAACTTCTTGATCTCCACAAACAGAAATCAGCATAAAACATTTTTCGAAACATTCTGAATATATTTCTCAAATCATTTCAAAACTCAATGCCATTCACTGGAATCAAAATATAATTTCTGAAAATAGGCCAAATCCATTATTAGGCTAAGAACACATAGACATTACGCACCTCGACTACATGCCAGAGACACACGCCTGTCTCCCATGCCCTCATCACAAATCAAAACACAACTAGGAATTAATCTCATCATCCCAGCTCAAAACAATGAAAGAAAATACAAAACTTCAAATCCAAACTTTTAGAATAAAGGTCTTGAAGTCTCATTTAACCATAAGACCAAACTCTAGCAAAAACCAACACCCAGAACTTCAAATTCTACAACCAAAGTATTAGGACGTAGGCTAACCTGAGTTTCACATAAAACATAGCTTGATCAACATCCTACAACTAAAACAGTGTTTCTAAATATATCATTTAGTGTACATCATACACACACAAAGCTAATTTATAAGTAAAACACCTCTTAACTCATCCATAAGTCAATCTCTACAACAAAGAAGTTAAAGGAGGAAGCCTAGTATTTTCTAAGTCTTTATCTATACTATATTACTAATTGTTACTTTTTGTAGAAAGTAGAGCTATGTTATTCAACACTTCATCATTAATATTACTAATATCAATTTATTTATTACAAATTTGTATTTTCATATAAGAAGAAGATGTTCACTTGAATAACAATAAATAAATAGATTTACACTTATAGCATAGAATTCTAATTACTCACTTAATTTATTACTTTTTAATATAATTTATATAGGCTAAATTCAATATCTTTCTTAATGCCAAAGGAAATAAGGGATGGGAAGATTTTAATTACCTTCTACATGGAATAATATCATTTTTACTGTAAAAAAATATATTATAATATATCTTTGCTCATATAAAAGGAAGAATTTGCCTTTTATATATGTTAATATTAGAGTTTAACGTATATTTTTAGTTAATAGCTTTTCCAATTCCAACATTTATTGTTTCCTTAAGCATTGTTAAGATAAGTTGTTTTTTATTAAACATGTGAACAATATTACTAATTGTCATTTTTTATTGAAAGAAGAACTATGTCACTTAACACTTCATCATTAAAACTACTAATACTAACTTATTTATCATAAATTTGTATATTTTCATATAAAAAAAAGATGTCCACTACAAATTCATATAATTATTAGTTATATTAATGATTGTCACTTTTGGGTTGAAAAAGGAGTTGTGCCACTTGGCACTTTATCATTAATATTACTAATACTAATCTATTTATTACAAATCTTTATTTTCATATAATAAGAAGATGTCCACTTGAATGACAATAAGTGAATATATTTACACTTATAGCATAGAATTCCAATTACTCGGCTAATTTACTAATTATTAATATAATTTATATAGGATAATTTTAATACCTTTCTTAATGCCAAAAGACATAAGGGGTGGAACGATTTTAATCACATTCTTACTGAAAAAAATACATTATAATATATCTCTACTCATTTGAAAGGAAGAATTTGCCTTTTATATATGTTAATCTAAGAGTTTAACTTATATTTTTTGTTCATAGCTTTTCCAGTTCCAACATTTACTTCTTCCTTAAGCATTCTTAAGAAAAGTTGTTTTTACTTAAACGTATGAATAATATTACTAATTGTCATTTTTTATTGAAAGAAAAACTATGTCACTTAGCATTTCATCATTAAAGCTACTAATACTAACTTATTTATTACAAATCTTTATATTTTCATGTAAGAAGAAGGTGTCCACTACAAATTCATATGATTAGTAATCAAATAAATAATAACATGTCATTTGATTAAGAATTAAATGAAAAAATTTACTCTTATAACATAAAAGTATACTCTAATTGAATTCACACATTTTATTACTTTTTAATGTCATTTATGTAACACAATTTTAATATCTTTTTCTACAGACATAAAAGATAGTATGATTTTAATTACCTTCTACACAGACTAACATCATTATTATTGTAAAGAAAAACACTTTATAATATCTCTTTACTCATCTAAAAGAAAGAGTTTGTCTTTTATATATGTTAATCTTAGGTTTTATCTAAGAATTTGAACTTGTCGACTGTCACTTAGTAAATTGTTATCTCATCGAACATTTCACCATATCACAATACTATTTATACTACACAATTAACAAATTTAATCAATTTAAATATTATCCTTAAATTTTTATTAAATTTAATTATGCATACAAACTTATGAATGGGAACCATGTCAATTATTAGAGAAGACAAGATCAACTCTTTTGCTTAAGCATATTAAGAAATGATGATAATTTTTATTAAATAAGAATAAATATCAACTACTTCTAATTTGATGTGTACCTTACACTCAAGAGGAAAACTCATCATCCTTGTTGTAGTTGCATGCACAACCCAAAGCTCGACCGAATCCTCTACATGCTCCTATCCAAGCTCCCTCCAAGTTCCCACAACTCCAGTCACACATCCAACACCGGAAACTCAAGGAATTAGTGCATGCATACATGAAAGGACTTAAACTCAAAGAGCTAAACCTCACTTCTTTCTCTCTCTCACTCTCAAAGTTGTAATAAGCCTTCTAAGCAAGATCTTCAACCAAGCACACCGTTTGGAATGATGGGAGGTCGTCGGAGCTCTACTTCAACAATCGCAACCACATGCATGGAAGAAAACACTCTCCTCACCCACTTGCAAGGCCATGCACCACCATACAAATTCTTCTCTCCCTCTCCCCTAAGACCCTATAGAAACCCACTCTCGTCAGTCCAGGAAGAAGAAAAGAAAGAAAAACAAGGAAAAGGCAATTACTAGCACTTATACAGGCAACTGGCACAAATAATAGTTCAAGAACTAACTTGAGGCGTTAAATACAATTTCTATTGTGTCTTACATGAAATGAAAGAATATATGTGTCTAACAACTTGAGTTTACAATTCATGTGTTAAACGCAATAGTGCTAACGTCTAATACATCAAAATTCTAAATTAAAATTTTAGCCTAAAATACTACTTAAAATCTAGATCATGACAAGACATTTGCCCCCACTTGTAAAGAGATTTGTTCGAAGCTTCAATGGATAATTACTTCCTTACGAGGGAATCATACGTGATACTTCTGCATCATACGACTTCATCTCAAGGTTTTATCATCGATCCATTTTTTACACCTCATTTTGAATAAACTTGTGAACTTTTCTGTACATTACCTTCTAAAGTCCTTTCTTTTGAATAAGAGAATGAGGATGACAAATATATAGTCACTCTCTCGCTTCATTATGAACATTATAAATTAAAAGATTTTTATTATTAATGTTGAATGAGAAAATACATTAGGTATTTAGATTAATGATAATTATGAGATTTTAAGAATAACATGTCAATACTTAAGTACATTAAGTAGCTTATAGTAAATTAGTTGGTTTAATTAAATAAATAAGTAGCCTTTAAGTAACCTATAGTAAATTAGTTTGTAATTTTAACTAAATATATTCCTAATGTCAACATTTATTAAGAAATAACCAACACAATTGTCATAGTGGTTGGAAGTCCCTTCCACTTTCCATTCGATCATCTTTGATAGGTGGAAAAAAAAACTTCTATTAAAAAATAAATGTATGTAAAGTTAAATGATACTTGACGAAAGAGTTGTCTTACCATTTAGTCAAATTAACCTCACTTTTATTTTTTGAGAATAGTATAAATAGATAGATAAAATAGAAGTAAAAATAAAATCAGATGTAAATAAATATTATTTAGCTTGAAGTAGATAAAAATATGAAATACTTCTTTATAAAATATTAAATGTTAAATCAAATGCCATGTCATGTGACATTTTCTCAATACACTTTCAAATTAAATTATACGACATTCAATATACTCTAAATCCATGTGTTATTCTTTAAGATCTTAAATCACAAAATTGCTGATTGTTAAAATAATATAGATATTGATGGACAGCGCCAATGTGTTTGTACTGTTTTCGACTTTGGCCGAGAGAAAGAGAGAGAGAGAGAGAGGAGGGGGAGGGAGATGGGCGGCGATGTGGAGAAGATGGTGGCGGTAGGCCTGCTCTGGGGCATAACCAACGCCGTGATGCGCCGCGGCGCACAAATCTGGGACCAGAAGGTCAAACACCAAACGCACCACAACCACCATCGGCACAAGCTCCTCAGCTACCTCTCCCAGTGGGTGGATCTGCTGTTGACCTGGCAGTACTCCCTTCCTTTCCTCGTCAACCTCTCCGCCTCCGCCGCCTTCTTCTACATCCTCTCCGACTCCCACATCTCCGTCGCCGTCCCGGTCACCAACGCCACCACGTTCGCCGCTACTGCTGTCTCGGCAGTGGTTCTCGGGGAGGAGACCCGGGTTGGGCATGCGGCGGCGGGGACCTTGCTGATCGTCGTCGGCGTGTGGATGTGCGTTTCGTAGTGAGGATGGTTGGATTTTCTTTCTGGTGATTTTTTTTTTTTGCGCTCTATGGTTTTAGCTGATAGAAAATGCCTGTGTTTTGATATTGCTTTCTCGAAGGAAGGAGTGGTTTGATCTTATTGTTGCTGGATTTCGATACATAGATGCATGGTTGGTTTTATTACTGTTTATCTGTTGAGATTGCATGTCCACATTATGCAAAATTTAGAACATGTCTTGCATACCAATCTTTTAAATATTGACTGTGCAAATGGATTATTAGTTATTCAGTATCAGCAACTACAGCGAGGTCCATTTAGCACTAGTTGTTGGAGTTTGTTTTGTTGGATTTGCGGTTATTTCCTGGAATGCATATAAACTCAAACACTTTGCAGTCTATCAAATTGCACCAAAATGATTCTTCCTGCTTGGAGAAGTAGGAAGAATCGGTTGTCGCTATATGATAGCTTGAGGGTGTGCCATGTGGGTTTGTATAGTTTCTCTGTTGTTTAGAAAACCAACTTGGTTGACAAACGGAACCTAGGCTTTGGAGGATACCACTGTCTAGCATGCGATCCATTGTATCAGATCTTTATTGAACTGTGTCTGAAGCTCAAATCATGGTTAAAATAGAGGTACACTGAATTGCAATTGGTACTATCCTGTACTGTAGCATGGCATTCATAATATGCAAATGGTACTGATGATGATTAATGATTCTAGGTACATATTCACATCACTTGCAATCAAATTCAGATTGCACAACAGCAGATATGCATATAAGTCCTTTATCTTCCATTCAAAAGTAAAAGGTAGGTCCATTTGGTATTGGAGATTTGCTGTTTTATGAAATGAAATAAATTTGCATGACCATGCTTTAGAAATCAGTATGTGTCCAGACTCATTTTATCAACAAGTAGTACAAGAAATGTGACTCAGGCGTCATGTTTCTGAGATAGTACATACTCTGACTTGCAAATCTGAGACTTTCATTTTGTAGCAGGCACCACCAATATGAGGGGACTTGAAGTATACACACTTCATACGTGAGAGGTGCTTGCAGAGGAAACTTGAAACGCCAGTTCTTTAGATTCAAACAAGTATAAAACGAGCATTGGAAATATTATTGCCAACTGACCCTAAGCTTCTTCTTTTTCTGAAGATTAAATGTTGGGAGGGGTCCTAGCCAGGGTGCTCCCACTTAGGTCTCAGCTATATTATTAAATCAGTGAGAAGGAGGTTTGAGATGATACAAAGGGATTCTGCTCCTTTGGTGTTGAACATATCGCTGCAGTAGTTTGTGGTATGTTGCGCAAGGACATGAGTGCACTGATTACAAAGCTTGGGAGTGAAACGGAATTGAACTGAGTAAACTCGTTGGCCAGTTGAGTGCAGTCTCTGAGGTCTTTTTCCACACAATCAGAAGTCGAATTGGCTCTGCGATTTTACCATTGAATGGTCTCTAACTAGTTGCCTTCAATGACGCCGGTATTGAAGCCAGTTAAGCGGGCAACCTTGACGGCCTGAAGGAGTGCATTTGCTTCAGTTTGGGCTACAGAGACCAGTGGATAATTGGATGCATACGAAAGGATATGGTTCCGTTACTGTCTCCGGCTACTTCTAGGACATGTGGTCATTTGCTTCCCCAACATCTCTGTTGATTTTTGTGGCTTCTTCCTCCAGACAAGTCCAGTGGACGAACTGCTCCAATCCACTCATCTGGTAGAGTTGAGTCAATGGGACTCTCTGGGGGATCCCAAAAATTTCTTGTAGCTGCATGGAGAATCTGGTTGGATGCAAATTGATTCCTGTGGATGCCCATGTCACGTCTTGCTTTCCAGATTGACCAGCAAATTGCAGAGTACATGGCTAATGACTCTGAGCTTGCTTATTATTGAAGGTTGGTAAGGAAAAGGGGAAAAAAACCATTATAGTGGGGAAGTGCTATGTTTTGGAGTTGTAGGAACTGCTTTGCTTATTGCTGTGTCCGCTGGAATGCTAGAAGAAAGGAAGGAATCGTTATTACCTATAGAGAATTTTCTTGCATATTTTGTCGTTTCTATTAACAGAATTTTGAAAGATGGATTATTACTCTCATAATAAACAATGAACATATCACCATGTTGTTTGCCCGATGGCTATATCTGTTATGATTTTTTCACTCTTATCTAGCTTGCATCCTATGTTCTAAATGACCTTGGTATTCCTCAGAACGCTGTTTTCGGTTTTCGAAAATAATATATCCAAACTTATGATACGTGGATCGTTTTGCTTTTCCATTCAAATTCCTCATGCACCTAACAATAACATATATCCACTTCTCTAATTAATCTATCGAAACTGTGCAAACATGTTTTTTTTGAATATTAATTAAAAAGATTACATCAATTACTTTGTGAGAATATGTATTACTTACTGGTTAATACATATGGATTTTATCTATTTTACACCTTGTAGCACTTTCTTAAAAAGTGAGGATGAACTTCGACATGCTTGGTCATTGCATGGACTGTTTGTTTTCAAAACCACCAAGCGCCTTGTTGAGTGAAGGCTAAATGAGTACCTGATGGTTGTCCTCCACTTGGCAGGGCTCTTGGCGTAGACGATACCATAGTAACAAACTAACTTGCATTAAGAAAGTGACCAGGCAACTGGTACATTAGGCTTTTTTGGATTGTACACGTTAGTGAAAAGAACTTGTAAAATTGCACATCATATAGTACTTACAGCTATTTATTGCTAGAGGCGCAAATAAAGGCCAGATGAAATTTTGAGAAGCTTAAAAAAATGATATACAATAGAGACATTTGTCCCAATTTCATGTATTTCTAAATAAGATAGTTAAAAACATTATTTATTCAAAACTGACAAACATATTAACAACCGTTGATGTTTTATAATCTTCTTATAAATTGACGAAAGTCTAAGAGCTTCCATTTTGATAGTGAATCATTTTGTTAAAGATTAGTCAAAATGAGTGGACTGGAGGAACTTGCAAGAATTGCTTCTCAGCAAGTGTATGTGGGCGCCAACTTCTACTTCTCCCTTGCTAGGTGAGCGCATCTGATTTGTTAGTCTCTAAGCTCCCTATTTGATTTGTTGGTCTCTAAGTTTCTATTTGGATATAGAATAATTTCAGAAACAAATTCAAAATAAGAATTGTTATTTCCATTTAGTTGTGTAAAAATAGGAATAAAATTAGAATAACATTTCTATTTTTGTTTACTTATTCTAGAATAATTATTCCACAAGTGAATTGGAATAAAGTTACTCCATCAAGTTATTTTTAATGCATATATATATATATATATATATATATATGGTATGCTTATTTTTTGTATAAAAACAATATGTATTTAACATGATGTATACATATTTCAAATTAGATATATATTTTGATAATCAAGTTGATTACTATTAGTCCACATGTTTTTCATTTATTTTAACACTTATTCTAATATCTATTCCATTTTTCAACCAAATCAAAAAATTTCTTTATACACACTTATTCAACTCCAAAAGAAAATTACTTTTAAACAAAATAGCAATACTATTAAAATACTAATATCACTTTTCACTTATTTCTATTTTTCTTATTTTATATTCAAAGTAAGAGATTTGAGAATCATAAGATTAAATACACATCAATCTAGCACATATTAGTCAAATATGGAAATCAAATAGTTGAAAAGGATCACTCACTTATTGAAGGTATATTTTATCGTGGATGCTAAAGTATCCTTATCCTACACATTTATTTGAGAATCATAAGATTAAGGACAAAAACCTAGACATATATTATTTAACGTCTTAAGATTTCAATTGCACTTTAATATCAAAGGTAGAATTCTCCAAAAAAAAAGAAAGTATATAACATATAACTTGAATTGATATGAGAACCTTGTACACAGCAAATTTTGTGTACCTTCCTACTTCGTAGATATTGGCAAATCATAATGTTATTATTTTTTTTATGATTATAATAATTTCTTCAAAAATAATGTTGTTGTTTTCATGATAATCGTTACAAAAGTAAAAAAAGAAGAAAAACCACCTATTTTGTTAGATACAAAAAATCAACAAATCGTAATGTTGTTTGTTTTTTATGTTTATTCTTTAAAAACGAAATAAATATATGCCTCTCAAAATCAACACAATTGTTGTACTTCTTGTTCACCTTCGTATGTTAATATACCCAAGCAAGAGAGAACAATTCAATTTTGAAAGTAATTGGATGGACTTCTGCCACAAGGCATCATTTTCTCGAAGAAGTTGAATCAAACGAGTCTGTAAACGCCAAACTAGCACAAAAGCTAAGAAGCTCTACGAGTGAGACTTTCACCAAACTGTTGGGCCCATTTTCGATATTGTCCTTAGTAAAAGACTCTATAATTAAAAAAAACAACAACTTGTAAGTATCATTTCCACCATAGAAAATAAAACTCAGATTTACTTCAAAATTTCAATTTAGATGGACCATTAAGCTCCAACTTTGGGTCGATCACTCGTAGCCTAATGAGATCCACTACCATGTGCATGGAGTGAGTATCGTCAGTTTGTGAGAAAAGTGGTTCTCATTTAGGAGTATCAGATATTTGAAAATATTTGAAAATTTGTTTATTCGAAATATTGAATTTTTATACGAAACAATATTTGATGAATTAAATTCGAATTTGAAAAAGAAAAATGAAAAAAAATAAGATCCAATTCGAATGTTAATGCATCTGAATTAAAAATATTCGAATTTAATTTTTTTTTAAAAAATATATTAAAATTAATTAATATATTTACATGTAAAACTTATGATATAAATATCAAATAATTAATAAATGAAAACTTAAATATAATATTTACAAATTTAAATATATATAAAAACTTAACAACTAAACCCTAAAAGGCCTAAAATTCTAACAAGCTCGCAGCCTCCTCCCGTCCTTCGCACGGCCGCACCCCACAGGACAAGTCGTCCTCCTCCGGGCTCCGCCTGCTGGTCCTCCTAGGCTCCTCGGTTCCTCGGCAGCTCGCCTCCTCCTCCTCCTCCAAAACCCTCCTCCTCCACTCCTCCATTCCTCCGGCCTCCGCCTCCTGGCCCTTCTCGGCACCCCGCAGCCCACAGGACGAGTCGTCCTCCTCTGCCTCCTCCTAAAGCCTCCTCCTCCTCCACTCATCTCCTCAGCCCTACTGGCCACTGGTTCCTTCCGGCTTCCCCTCCTTCTCCAGTCCTCCTCGCCGACAAAGGGACCACCGGACGACAGCGGCTCCTCCAGTCCTCCTCGCCGACAAAGGGACCACCGAACGACAGCGGTTCCGCTCTCTAGACAGCAGTCACTACTGTAATCACGGCTAGTAGCTCAGTAAGTCCTTCCATCAAAACTCCACTTTCAAGCAGAAATCAAAATGATATGCATCATAATCAAAAGCCAACAAAAGTGTTGTTACAAAATGCATTTGATCCCAATGTGAATATGTGATACATTCTCTGTATTTGGATGAAAATCATGAGCATATGGTAATAGTATTATGGTGGTTTCTTTTTTTTTTTAAATTTCAATGTGTTTATGAAACTTTTCGGTGTTAATGGTGGTGCTTATTTCTTATTCTTCTCTGGAAACATTTCAATTTCCAACAATTAATTATATATTGATTCAAACTTCTTGCAGCCAAACAACTTTTAGTGCTAACCAGTAGCTCCCTATAGAGTAGTTATCACAGTTTGGTATTTTTATACTAGTAGACAGTAGTGTAGTAGCATAATTGTCTTGTTTGCATTATTTTACTTGATTTATTTTTTATCACCTGTTAGGTCTAGGTTTGGACAAAATCATATTTCAGGGCCTGATTATGCTAAAAATAAAAGAAAGATGCCTTTTGCAGTCTCAAATGAAAAGAAATTAAAATTTAGATCAGTTTAATTAATAATTATTTGAAATGTGTTTGCGTGTATATGTTTTCCACAATTTTATCTTTTTCTTCAGCAATCTTCTGAAATCTCTCTCTCTATTAATCAAAGGCTGTCAGACGCTAATTTGCCACAAGCAACAGCTTCCAACTGCTGTTCTGCAAGAACATTTTGAAATTGGATAACTTCTTCCTGAAAAACCTCAACTTTCCTATCTTTCTGTCTGATTTCTTGAACAAAGTTCAGTTTTTCCTTCTCAACGTCCATTTCTGATGTCAATTTGGCAAGAAGAGCAACCTCTAAGTCCCTTCTTATTTTGTCACATTCATGTTGTAGCGTTTTCATTTCAACATCCGCATCTAATTTGAACTTGTTTGCTTGCTCAGCAGCTGATTTCCAATGCTTTAACTCAAAGGTAACCTCATTGACATCATCTGTGTAGCTAATGTCTTTAGAGTTGCGTTCAGAAATTCTTGACTAAAACATTATAATACTGACAGACATTTCATCGTTTTCCAGCTTCAACTGTATCATTGAGGATAGACATTCTTCTAGTTTTAACTGCAACTCAAGAACCTTCTGCTGTTCAAACCCAAGTTTTCTCAAACGTGCATCTAAATCATTTTCTAGATTCTCTACCTGTGAACTCCATCTAGCCTCGTCCTCATGAATAACTATGGGAGAGTGGAGATTGGAAAGTGGAGAGTTCTCATCTCCAAGTTTATCAGAAATAGTCATTTCGATTTCTGTAATTTTCCTTCTTTTTGTTCATTTTGCTACTGACCTACTGTAGTTGGTGGTATGAAAAATGCATGTATGTGAGTTTTAATTTATGAGTTATTCCTTTGATATAGAAAGTTGTTTAATTATAAAATTTATGCAGTTTTTCTGTCAACCATTCTCAACGAGTTAGATGATTAAATTTTCTAGAATACCACTCCATGGGCTATTATGCTTAAAATTAATATTGCAAGCTTATTTTAGCATATACTTGAATAATTGTATTATTTGTTTTGTTTTTCTAATATAGGGTGATAATCTTTTAAAGATGTCTAAGAATTCAACTTCTACTAATAGCAGAGATTTACAATCCAACACAGGTTAATAGGTTATACATTCTTTTGATAATTTGATTGTATTATTTTTAATTCTTTTATATGATTTTTTAATATAAAATTCTTTTATATGATTTTTTAATATAGAAATAGAAGTTATGGTTGATGTTCAATCAAAAGAAGTTCCTATTGGTCAAGTGATGGTTTTAGGTTTATTATTTACAAGTTTATAATATTTATATTTCGGATATTTCGGATACGGATATATTCGTATTTAGGTTTCTTGGTTAAATCCAGATGATATTCGAATTCAAATGCATTCGATAAATTCGCATACAGATGTTAAATTTAACATTTGTTCGGATACAGATACGAATTCAGATGTTGATCAAAATTTTTGAATTCGAATATTGATAGATTCGTATTCGCTCCGTCTACACCCCTATCCTCACTGATCGGCCTATTTTGAAAAGCCCGATTTATTCCTATCCAAACCCGAACTACTGCTTCTCGTTCGGTCTGGCGACGGCGGACCAAGCGGCAGCGGTGGCGGACATCAGGACCTTGCACCCTCGTGGTGAGCTCTGGTCGCCTCTTCTTCCCTTCCCTTTATTTTTTTAAATTCTTTGTAATCAATTCTCCTTCATATGCGCACAGGATCTTCTCGGTGGGAGTAGGATCCACGTAACGGTGGCGTAGATCAGGACCTACCCAACGGTGGCAGAGAAGAGGTTTGATTCCCGCAACTTCTCTAGACGCCTCTCCTTCCCTCTCCTCTCTTCGTTTTTTTAATGGGTTATTGGTTGATTCCATGTTGATTCAATGAGAAAAATCCAAAACCAACGCCTGTGTCATATGCCTCACCTTCATATTTTCTTGTTTTTGACCACTTTTATCAATGATGAAATCATGATGATTTGTCGTCCATAATTGCGAATGATGAAGCTACGTTTTCAGAGCTAGTTTACTGGAAAAAAATTCTCATTTGGCTCATGATATCAGGACTATCTGTTTTATGAAGTTGGTGTTTTTCAGTTATATTTATGAATGCCTATCTGAATGATGATTGCGACTAGATATGGTACCCCAAGCAGAAACCATTTTGAGTCTTGTGTATTGATTTTAGATTCCATATTAAGCCATTTGCTGCCCGTGGTTGACCACTTCTCCTAGTTCTACTTCTTACCTGTTATTTCTTCAATGATGAAAATAAGGTAATGGATAATCTTGTGTTGTTTCAGGGAATTAGTTTGTTTTCCATATGCAGTATTTCAAGATTTCAGAATGATCTTTCATTTATGTGGTAGTTGAATAGATGTTTTGGTTACTGTTATATTGATTTTTCAGTTTTCTAAGAACAAATGACATGTTCCTGTGAAATAAATAAGACACTATGCTTTCTTTTGTATAGTATTTGAACATTGTTGTCCACTTTTTTCTAGTTTGTTATTTTTTGACATGTTCCATTCTTTTTAATGTGTAAAGGATGGAGGGTCTTAAATTCGATGGTTTGTTTGATTATGATGTCCGTTCTTTGTTGTTGGGTGAAGATGAAGAAGAGGAAGAAAAAGTATTCAAACATAAGAGAGTATGTAATCGTATAAGAATGAGTGCAGATAGAGTCAAGGAAAATATGCTCTTTAAGTTGATGCTTGAATTGCTTCAATATTACTGTGAGTGACATTGTTTGAAAAATCTGATGCATACTGTCCCCTTTTCTTGATACAAAATATTGCACAATATGCGCAATTCCCATTTTAGGAATTGTTTTAACAATTGTCGATTGATGCCCAAAATATTCTTGAAGTTGTGTGCTATATTTAGAGAGCAAGGCATGTTAAAAGACACGGTTTGTCATTGTCGAGGAACAAATGAGAATATTCTTACAAACTATTGGATGAGTCACAAGAATAGATCAGTCCTACTCAACTTTCAGCATTCTAGAGAGACGATAAGTAGATATTTTAATATAGTTTTTGATGATGTCTGTGCGTGGTCACCTGAGGTAATCTGTCCCAAGGTATCTTTTTTGGAAATACCAAAATATATAATTGAATATGTTGATGGTAAATATTATCCATTTTTCAAGGATTACATTGGAGCATTGGATGTGACTGATATTCATGTAGTTTTAGAGAAGGAAGAACATATAAAATTTCAAAACTAGAGGGTTGGAAAGTCATGCACACAAAATGTGCTTGGCGTGGGATGTCCCAGATTTAGCCTAAACGAGCAAAGTAAATAAAGAAGCTTAGTGTAGAATAACAGAGCACACAGAGAAATAAAAGTAAAATAATCTGACGAGCAACAAGCATGTGTCGAAAAGACATCAGTCACTTTCTAAAATAGAGTTAGAGAATTTAAATAAAAAAATCAACCGAAGAATCATGGAAGGAAAAAGAAATTGGGTCACATCAATTCTAAGCCAACACAAAGTTCCAGTTGTACTGAAAAAGAATATCTTTATATTTCGATTCCGTTACATAGGAATGCTATTAAGTAATTTATTTTTTTGAGTCCATAATCATGAAAAATCAACAACATTATGATTTACCATTATTTGCATATTGTTTCAAACTGTAGGTAGTATTTATTATGTTATTTATTTTTGTAACAGTAATCATTAAACAAGAATATTATTTTCATTGACATAACACTATGAAAAACCTGGTTTGAATTATACTTCTAATAGAAGAAGCTTCAGCTCTAACGAAAACATGTTGCAATCCAATATTTTGTTCCCCTCCTGGCTACCTGTTTTATTCTCTTTCCCAAATTCCTCTCTTCTCTTCTCTTTTCTTCAACTAGACCACCACCATCACCCAGCTGGGACGTATTCCCACTACTGTCTCCCTCGCACCACCTCTCCACCATCACCTCAGATCTCCATTTCCTAGTGGATTGATTGTTCAACACATCAAGATTTTGCCTTTCCTGATCATTGTAGAAGATTCGAGTTTGGATGAATGTGTCGTATCTTACATGCTTAGACCAGTTCAATTGCTCATACTTCCGCAGGTTTTCCAAGTTTGTTGCTTGATAAATCAAGTAATTAAGATGTATGCGGTTGTCACTCTTGTGATGTATGATTCCTTTTCACCTTGAAGAGATGTGCATTCATGCTGCAGTTGGATGAGATTGTTATTTGGGTTTATGTATTTATTTATTAGCTTGTATTTTGATTGGAGCAGTGTCCCAATTTCTTTCTTTAGCCGAGGCTCTTATCTATCTATCTATATCTTATTTAATCATTACACTTCGATGGAAGTTATCTGCCATGCTAATTAATAATTACTGTGTTCATGATAAAATGTCTGAATGCATTTTTCTTAGTTTGTTTTGGTTTCGTTTAGTTATGTGCTTGTAGTGTTGATATTTAAAAGGAGAGATTGAACAATAGTTATAACCATTTGAAACAGAGAGAATTCGGATTCAAATCCATTACATTATATACTTACATTCTCAACATTGAATTATTATTATTATTTTTTGTTTAGCACCAAACACAACCAATCGTGTTTTCCTTCTCTGAAGGAGAAGTATAGTGATGGTATTAGAAAAAAAGGCAGTGGGAGATGATTTTGAAAACAACCATATCATGTTTTTCTTTTCTAATAATTTAAAATTCTTCATTTGCTCTTCTATCTTCGGATCTTATAAATAGAGTTCCATCACCATTGGAAGTTCCAAACACCTCAGGAATGGAAAACACCCACCAGAACTCGGAAAACTGCAAAGACTAGGGATTTATCATTTTGGGTTCTTCTTAACCTAAATACCTTGATTTGTCTTTTTCAGTTCAACTGAAACTTTGTGCCGGTTAGAATTGATGTGAGCCAATTTCTTTTTCCGTCTGTCATTGTTTGGTTGATTTTTTTAAATTTAAATTCTCTAACTCTGTTTTAGAAAGTGACTGTTGTCTTTTGGACACATGCTTGTTGTTCTTCAGATTATTTTACTTTTATTTCTATGTGTGTTCTGGTATTCTACACCAAGCTTCTTTATTTACTTTGCTTGTTTAGGCTAAATCTGGAAAAATGAAAGAGGCATAAGAAGGCTTCTTTCTGAAACTTTTGTAAAATATTTGGTAACCTAGTATACAAAAATGGGGAACTTCTTTACAATGATTAATAACATACATCAATTGTCATGCAACACATTTCATAGTTATTGTTGTTACAACCAATGGTCTTTGCAATTATTGTTTTTATCAAATCTTGAAAAAGCTAAGAGCTCATAGGTTCAAGTTATGCTCAACAGGCACTTCTTTTCCTTCTTGAATTGGATCTTTGAGGTGGGAAATGAGTAAGGCAAGTGGAGGTACGGGTGGTGGACCAACTGCTGCTGCAGCGGCTGCTGCGGCACAAAAGCAGAAAACACTTATTCAGAGAGTTGATGCGGATGTGACGAACATCGTTGATAACTTCAGTTTCCTTGTCAATGTTGCTCGGGTTTGTTCCTTATTTTAGCGGTCCAGTTCATTTGCTCCTGCAGATTTTATTGAAATATTAGTCATGGTATTCCATGAGTTGGGGAGAATTAATCTGATTCCTTCCTCTTTTTTGCTTTTCTTGTTTGTTAGCTTGTATCTCCATAAATGGATTAATCCATTAGAGTGTGTCGAGTCTTCAGTTCTAACTTAAAGGTGAAACCTGTCCTTTTGTTTTTTTTGGCTATAATCTAGTATATTTTTGCTTAAATGAATCAAATCTGGCACTATAATAAATTCTTTGATGTAAATTCCTACTATATATTTACTGCCTTTGCATCCCCTAATTATTAAACTTTAATTGATTTTTTCTAATATGCTTATTGTATAAACTCATAGGTTAATGATCAGCCAGTAAGAAATTCTCAAGAAGCATTTCAGATGGAGATGCGAGCTGCAAGAATGGTATTAAGACACACCATTATGATCCTACCTTCCTCTCCTCTTCATACTAAAACTCAATACACTTAAAATAATGGGGATTCCTTGATTAATAAACCAGAAATCCCACTTGGTTCTCAGTTTTTTTTGCATCTCCCACTGTGTGTCCTCTCCATTTTCAATTTAGTTTTTCTGATGATATTGGCAGGTCCAAGCAGCTGACTCGCTCTTGAAGTTGGTATCTGAGTTGAAGCAAACAGCCATCTTTTCCAGTTTTGCATCGTTAAATGAGCATGTAGATCGAAGGATTTCAGAATTTGATCAACAAGCAGAGAAAACAGATCGTTTGTTAGAAAATATTGGGGAGCAGGCAGCTGCTAGCTTGAAGGAGCTAGAAACACATTATTATTCATCTATCTATAGAATATTTCATGAATCAGAAGAATGAGAATCAGAGGTGTAATTCTATTCCCTTCTTCGTTTAATATCCTATCTTAGATTGCAAGTAAATCCTTTCATACATTGTATCTGTGTTCAGCAGAAGAAATAATTCTGTGAAATTGAAGAATTACAAAGCTGTAATCATGGTCTTTCAGACCTGGACCTCTGTATCATCACCTCTTTACAAAGAATAGTTTTTCTAGTAAAGTAAAAGGTTTCTTTGCAGTTTTGCATATATATAAATGTTTTTGGATAATCAAAACCACAAAAATTCATAAGTTTGATTCAGAATACAGATTTAGATGTTACCACAACAAAATCCATGAAAATTTAAATTAGCAATTTCTACATGTAAGTCAACACTTGTTTAGGTAACAGATAAGAGTTCCAAGGTTAAATGCTGTAAGTACGAAAGTTATTGAGCTAATAATGATCATAGGTATATACAAGAAGTTTATAAAACCTTGAAAAAAGAAGACTTTGTAAAAGTAAAACTTATTAAAAAAAAAAACATACCTACTATCAATGTTCTCAGACATTCTTTAGTGATCACTAATACAGAACATGTAACTTTTATTTTGTAGCAAAAAAGAGGGGGAAAAGAACAAAAAAAAAATCGCAAGAAGAATATATATGATCATGAATAGAGAGGTGAATCATAGAGCAATCAGAATGAATAACAATTAATGCAAGCGGATCAAAGTGTCAACAACATAACATTCAAGCCGAAAGATCAAGATAGAAACAAAGGAGCCTTCTCTCTCTTTGAGCTCTCGCGATTTCGACCTTCAGCTGCTACAGTAATTTCGTGTGCCCTAAAGAGGATTTTCAGTGATGGCTACATCCGGAAGACGAGGATCTGGGACTGGGAAGCGCTCTCCTGGCCGTCGTGCTCTTGAGAGGGGCCGTGAGCCCTACTTTCTCCGGTCCAGGCAACGACCCTCTTCTGTTGACGTCCTTTCTCAGGGCTCAGGGAGTGGTTCTCCTAATCGGCTGGTAACATCTTTCCTTGAACTTGTGTCGGTTCCGGGAAGCCGTAAACGTAGGGCGGCCACTTCCCTTGTGTCCCGCTCTGTCCCCGACGGTCGGGCAGCCATCTCTGACCTTTGGAGGGGTTTTCCCCCTTCTGTGATGGCTAGGTCTTCCAGATCGAAGGATCTGGAGTTATTTATGGGTGCCAGGGTTAGCTTTTACTCTGATTTTTCGGCATCCTCTAAAATGGTTGTGGATTGTATGTTTATTAACAGATCTTTGTCGCCATGCTGGTTTTCTTCACTGATACTGCTTTCGTTGAATTTAGGGGTTTTTTCCCCGGCTAGATCTGTTACTCTGGCTCATTTTTTTGATTCTATTGTGAGCTTTCCCGTTTTTACTGCGGTGGAATATATTTGTGCTGGTGACAGTGCTCATTTGGGTGTCATCCCTGAGCCTCCCAGCACCGATGAGCTTTATCTTGATCCAGAGTTTTTTCCATGTTTTCCGGCGAACCTGTTTTCGCCGGTGGGCTCGCGGAGAGAAACACAGTGTTCTCGAAGCGACGTCGTGCTGGCGCCCACTGACGCCTCGGGAACAGTATGGGGGTATTCTAGGTACTCCCCTCCTACTTTTTCATATGGATTTAATATTCATCATGAAACCTTTGGATTAATGGACGATATCACTGAGGGTGTTTTGGTAACTTCGCTGGGGCGGGACTGTACACCTGCTGTCCTTGACTCACCCTCATTAAATGCTAACTCACCTGCTCCATTCGCGGCTGATTTTTGCACCGCCTTTACTTGCCTCGAGCCGTCCTTTCTGTCAGAGAGGTCTGACGGGAATCAATTTGTATCCCTTGAGAAACGGGCTCTGCCTTATTCTATGAGTGCGTTATTTAATGCTGGCATTGACAGAGCGGGAAAATCTCTTCCCCTTGCACCGGAAATTTCTAATTCTTTAATAAATTTTTATTGTCCCTCTTCCCAAGAGGAATGTGTAGAAGCTTCGGGCCATCTAACGGCGGAGTCCGACCTGATTAGTGCACACGTGGGTATATCCCCTGACACAGAATTTTTGTCCTGTTCCCACCGTCTTGCACAGTCACCTTCCACTCAGTATCCCTCTAGCTCGAGATATCCCACTGGGTCACGATTTGGGGTGTTTTCTTCCCCCCAAAATCATATCATTAACCTTGAGCCTTCTAGAAGATTTCCATTTTCTTCTGGTCCTGGGAGTGGCTTATTCAGTAACACAGGAGAAGAACTCTCAGCGGGGTGGGAACGAATAGCCAGAAAGAAGGT
>JAMKQA010001091.1:0-19076 GCA_024699735.1 Posidonia australis
CCCCCCCCCCCCCCCCCCCCCCCCCCGGCGGGCAGGCACGCGGTCAGCTACTCTGTGTGTGTGGCTTTTTAAGCCTAGACTCTCCGCCATGCACAACCCAAGCTTCTCCGTTCTTCCCCGCGTACTTCTCTCCGTCCCGAGCACACTTCCTTTCCCACTCCCTCCATCTCACCCCACCTCCTTTCTCGTCTCTCTCTCTCTCTCTCTCTCTCCCTCCTCTATTTCTCTCCTCCCCGCAACCTCCTCTCTGCTCGGTGTGCTCGAGGAACCGACGACGGTGTGTGGCGGCTCGTGGAGGCTTGTGGGGCTTGCGTGGAGTGCTCCCGTGGCCATGGTTGCGTCGTGGTTGTTGGAGCTGGCTGGAGAATCACTGGAGTGCATTTTCAGGTACGCATCTCCAATCCCTATAATAAAGAGCTTGAAAATCGTAGA
This sequence comes from Posidonia australis, assembly GCA_024699735.1. Classification (NCBI taxonomy): domain Eukaryota; kingdom Viridiplantae; phylum Streptophyta; class Magnoliopsida; order Alismatales; family Posidoniaceae; genus Posidonia; species Posidonia australis. The sequence continues at coordinate 433 of JAMKQA010001091.1, forward strand.
AATTGCTAGGGTTGCATGAAATCTAGGTAAATTCACATTCCTATAATTTATTATGAATTTATGAGAATTTATGGTGGATTTGTAGGCATTTATGTCGATGGTTGCGTTTTGGGTCCTTTTGACCCTTCTGCCTTTGTGATTTTATATCTTGATGCATGGTGAATGGATTTTAGTTTTGTTTGTTGGGATTTGGAGTAGTCTCAAGGGTCTACATCTTATGTTTTATGCAATTTTTTTTGGTTTGTTTAGGATGTCCGATCGGAGGTCCCAGTTGGGGTGATTTTGGACTATAGGGTTTGGACCGTTTTCTGTTTTTCGCAAAATTTGGCATATTGAACCATTTCGGTGTGCCGTTTTTCTGTGAGATTAGGTCCTTTGGTCGAAATTCGGTCGTTCGATTTTGGACGGTTGCCCGAATCAGGAGATTTCGGTCGACCAAATCATTTTCGATATACCGAATTTGGCCTGAGTGTTGACCGTTGACCTGATTCGATCGACCGATCTAGGTCGACCGATCTAGATCGACCTTCTAAACCAGGGATTTTCGGCATACTAAACCTATTTTTGGTATGCCGAATCTGAGCCCAAATATGTTTATAAAAATCTGATTTCTGAGGGTTTTCTAGGTTGGTTTGTTTTGTCCCATTGAGGGGGATTGTGGGCCGTTAGTGGGGGTCTCCTGGGACCCCTGATGCACCGTTTTGCCAAGGTTTTGGAAGAATTTTCAAAGATATGAAAATTGTTTTGGAAAATGGATTTCAAGGAAATAATTAGCCTATTTTAGAAAATATTTTCCTAGTTTTCTATGTGCGGGTCAAGACAGTGTGGGACCGTGTCGTCGGGACCAGGGAATGTGATGACATTCTCGGGTGGTCGGGCGTGACTCTTTGTTTGAGGTCGGGGGCCGAGATACCTGAGGCTGAGGGGTGTCGGGTCCTGAAGGTATGAGACTCCTTGACTGTCGTCTCACGGCTAGGGTTGTGATCCACGGGTTGCGGTGTCTTGTGACATGACAGGGTGGTATGATACTCCTACTGTCGCTGTGACCATTGAGGCTCGGGTGTCGTCGGGTGTGGAGGTACGACACTCCCTCCTGAGCACCGTGTGTGGAGGACGCTGTGAGGAGGTGGACCCTATGGTGGCCGGTGTGGGTGGGACACGTGCCCCGTAACTGGTAGCGTCCTGAGAGACTGGACAACCTTCCCAAGGAGGGGTTGGCTTTTGAGGGTTCTCCTAAGAGGGAGAATCGCGAGACGGTGAATGCTCCTCCACAGGGTGGTCGTCACCATGGTAGTGCAGAACGCTGTGGTCGCTCTTCGACGGACTGTGTGTAGCAAGAGTTAGGTTGCCTGGTGCCGGGCTTCCTGACTCACTGTGTGTGGTTTTGGCCATTGAGGGCCTTTGCTTGTGGTTTTGGGCTAGTAGAGCCCTGGTTGTGGTTTTAGCCGGTGTGGGCATGGTTTGTGATGTTTTGAGAAAATAGTTTGCGAAATGAATTTAAAAGAAAAAGTAATTATGATTTGTTTTTCGCGGTTTTTGTGGGGTGCGTACTGGGTGACTTTTGTCACTCTTACGTTTTTTCCTTGTGTTTTGTGTTTACAGGTGCAGGCATGTAGAGGGTTAGCGTAGTGCATATAGTCTAGAGTCTCCTAGTCGCACACACAGGTTCCTGGTAGTTAAATATTTACTGTTTAGCTTTAATTTTTCCGTAATTTAATTTATTTTAAATTATTGTGGAAAAGGAGGGGCGTAAAAGTTCTCTCTCTCTCTACTACATGGGTCTAGGGTTTTGGGGGGCTGTTGGAGGTGGTGTTTGGTTCTCTCTCTCCCTCTCTACTGTGTGGGTCTATAGTTTTGATGTGGACTCTGGTTTGTGGGGTGATAGGGACGGCTGATTGGGCTTGTACAGGACGTGGCTGAGATTAGGGAGGCTCTAGGATGGTGACCCATCACTGCTCACGCACAAGGGCTGGTGGCCTCACGTAGATGGCGACCCATCACCAGAAAACATGGATAACACAATGAATTGAGATAAAATTGCGAGAAAACCCTCAAACATACACTAATATGCATTGAAAACAAGAAAATAACATCCATATAATCAAAGCCAACGAGGATAAGAGGTATACCTGTGTGGTGGATGATTTTTGACGTCCTTTGGTGGTGGCGGCGGCTACTGAACGTGGAGGGGGTTTGGGCTACGATGGACTTCTCTCTTCCTCCCTTTCACGTGGATGCTAGGTTTTTTTGTTTGTCTACTTGAAGGCTAGGGTTCTCTTCCCTTTTTCTCTCTTTTCTCCCTCTCCTTAAAACTCCTTCCCTTTTTTTTTTCCATATGTGGGGTAGGCTTATATAGGGTTTTGGTTTAATGGGGCATGTAGGATGTGTTTGGGTTTAGATGAGTGGTGGGGATCGGTTTAATGGAGTAGCATTACGGTTTTGGTATGAGGTTATGTTGGATTTGAATCGATTAGGTTTCAAGGGTTGAGATGGGTTCGCATGGGCTTTACGTAGACCTAGGGTTCAGGTTGGACCTAGGGTTTAGGTTGGGCCTATGGTGTGGGCTTATCTTGGTTTATTATTTTTGGGTTCGTGTTTATTTTTATTTTCAGGTTTGATTTAGATTTGTTTTGGTTTCGGTTCATTTTATTATACATTTTAGATTTTGTTCAGGCTTGGTTTTATTTTTGGTTTTATTGTTCGTGCTGCATTCATTTTCAAGTTTAGATCTAGTCATAATCCCCTTGGAGACCTCACCAATGACAAGTTCTTTAGGGTGACTAGGCATATATTGCCATTGTGACTATGTCGGTGGAACCTTGCACGGCTCTCCCCTACCGGGTGCGTGAAAACACTCGAGGACACCTGATATGGTCACGGCGAAGATGGTGAATCCAGACAAGAAGACTAGACTCGGAGACACCAAGGAAAGATAAGAAACGATAAGGAAAGGAGTCACCACCTAGTCTTTTAATGGAAAGACGAGGAAAACAAAAAACGAGATGCAGAAAACATGTGTGCTTCGTGCCTAATGGATAAAATGCAAAAATGAATGCGGGCCAGAGAAAGGGTAAGGATTCTGGTCAAGCATGGGGAAGGGGTTAGGCACCCCCATGCGCCAGAGAAAACTCGGACTTTCAAGATTTCCTACTTGTCAATGGTCTATTAAATGTGTGCTTGCTTATTCTGAATGCTTATGCTAATGATGACAGAAAACATGCCAAATCAAAGAGATGAAATGAATAAAAGGGAAAAAGTTAATCTGAGGGTCAAATGTAGGCATTGAGAATGCCGCTTTACTGTACGCCCGTGAGCGATAAGGAAAATCGTGAAAATCGAGAAATTCTCGGAAACCGTCACGCAAATCAGCAGAAATTTTGATAAATTCGAGAAAATCAAATTAGGGACAATAATCCTCGTTTCGGGACCATGTCGGCTTTGTTAAGCCTTTTACTGTATGCCCTCGGGCGATGGAAAACCAAGTCAAGTCAAAAACTTGAAAGCGGGAGAAATCTGGGAAACAACGAGAAAACCAAATTTGAAACAAGCTAGAAATGCGTGCGCAATGTAAGGAAGAAAATGCGAGAAAATTGTTGTGACCATGTCGACCCAAGGAGGTCTCGGCGCAGAGCCGCGCTAGAGGGAATGAGATCACAGCCATGCCAAGATGGCGAAGGCGCAAGGAAAGATAAAAGAAAAAGAAAAAAAGTCGCCACCTAGTCTTTTAAGGGAAAGATGAGGAAAACCACAAAAAAGATGAATGCCTAAGATGCAGATGTGAAGCTTGGATGTCTGCTAACCAGAGGATGGGTAAGGATTCCTATTACGCACGAGGAAGGTGTTAGGCACCCTCGTACGCCCAAGAAACTTGGTCTTTCTAGTCTAATTGCTTGCTAAAGGCTAGATGGATGTTTGCTAAACCTGGATCATGCTCTAATCATGCTAATATATATGCCATGACAAGACTGGATGGATATGTGCAAGACAGTGTGAGAAAACTGCGAAGAAATCCACATGAATTGACAAAATCGCAAAAAAATCACTTGAAATGACGAGGTTTTGTTAAAGAACGCTTCTGAAAAACATAATGATATCAAAAAGATGACAAGCCAAGTCAACCTGAGTCCTCGGAATCATGAAAAAGTCATGAAAATCAAAAAGGAGAAAAATAATCCGTGGTAAGGACAAATGTCGTTCTTCAGGCCTGTTAATGTACGCCCTTGGGCGATGAAACCCAAATCAAATCAATAATCTGAAATGTAGGATTAAAGCCAATCAAATAGGATATCGGATAAGAAACTTTGAAGACAAAGTGAATCAGAATCATGGAGAAAGTCATGAAAATAAAAAAGGGGAAAATAATCCGTAGTGGGGACAATGTCGGCTCTCAGGCCTGTTAATGTACGCCCTCGGGCGATGAAATCCAAATAAAATCAAAAATCTGAAATGTAGGATTAAAACAAATCAAATTGGATATTGGATAAGAAATTCTGAAGACAATGTGAAGAAAGAAATCTACGAAGGAAAGGCATGAGATGCCGGCTCGCTAAATGCAAATGTGAGGAAAAAGGATATGAAATGCATGGATAAGTACCTAAATGTGTAAAAACTCTAAAGAATGACTTTGACATGGACTATGCAAGACTGAGTGCAAAGACTGAGATGCACGCTCATGAATTGGAAGGGTCATTTTCCTAGCCAGATGAGATAAATGCTTGCATGGGAGTGATGCATGGCCTAAAATGTGTCAAAATGTGTGCCAAATGTCTAGAAGATGTTATTTGCAAGAAACATGGAGGAGAAATTCGACAAAATGATGTAAACACAATAAAGGACAAATATAGGGGCCAAATGCAAAATTCGCAGAAAGGAATGAGAAACTGGATGAAAAACATGTTCATGACCCCTACTCTATCATGCAAATGATGGTTCAATGTCAATGTGGCACAGGAATGTAAAAGTTGCACTTGGATAATTTCCTGAATGTTCAGGGTCTAAAGTGTAAAATTCACGCTTAAGTGCAAATGTGACCAAAATGTAAGGCTAAACATCAAATCTTAGTGAAAACATGACTTTTAAATGGAATCAATGATTAAATGCAAAACATGAAATGCAATGAGTGAAAAATGCCCCAAAACATGCAAGAAAACATTTAAAACCCTAAATGATAGATTTGGAATTAATCTAAGGGTCACAATGTAAATTTTATGTTCAGAAATGATTTGATGTGAATCTAGGGACTTTTATGCAAAATTTTAGGGTCTGATTGTGATAAAAATTGGGCTTTTATATTAGTCAGTGCAATTATGATGTTTCCTGAGGTCCAAAATGCAAAATGCACAAAAAAACTCATTTTTAAAGTTTTGGGGGCTTAATGCAAATGTTTGGACCCATATGTAATGAAAAAGGACTGAAATGTAACAATTAAATAAGTTAAAGGATTCTAAAATGAAAATTAAAAAAAGATTTAACTGTCACTGCCGATGATTCGAAGATCGCCGGCGGCAATGGCAGGGAGACTCAATCGAGCCTCATCGGACGTCTGATCGGAGATCAAAGGTGGGGGAAAGCATGTGAAGGAGATGTGGGGAGGATCCAATGGTGGTCGGAGCGTCTTTTCGACCTCCCCTTGCCGGCGTCTTCTCCGACGATGGTGATCCCAATGAAGGCACGTCTGGAGGCTGCGGCTTGATGCGGCGGAGAAGCTCCGGGGGTGCATGGCGGGACTCTTGGAGGCAGCAGCGAGGTCCAGGGAGGCCCGGAGTTTTCCTCACACCTCCGACTCTGCGACAGGCTCGGCGGTGGGTCGTTGGTTTGCTGCCGTGGTTTGGGTGGTGGCGGAGCGACACGGAGGCACTCGTGGTGACGCAGAGATGCTTCCGGAGGAGGTGGATCGGTGCTGGAGCGTCTGGTGTACTCGGACGTGCTCTCGACGGCGAGCGGCGATCGACAGCATCAGTGATGGAGCAACGGCGATGGTAGGGGGCTCCTGGTCTGTGAGAGACCTAGGGAGGCTAGAAGGGAGAGGAGAAAAGAGGAGGGAGGAGAGGCTTACGAAAGCCTCACATGAGGTCAGGAGGCTCGGAGCCTCGCCGGTGGTGGTGAACCCACCACTGGAAGCGGAGATGACGGCCTGCGAGGAGCGTTGCTCCGCTATGGCGCATTCTAGAGGCCTAGAGGGATCTAAGGGGCATGCTATGAATTGAAGAAGAAGGGAGGAAGAGTTACCTGATGCACAAGATGTCCTCCCCGGCGATCTTCAGTGGCAACGGTGGCATTTCCGGCGATGCTCCGGTGGCTCTGGTTTGCAAACAGATGGCTGGTGGCTTGGGAAAATAGGATTGGACGCTCTCGTGGGTTGGCTGTTGAGGGTGAAGAATTTTGGAGGCTGGAAGCTCACGGGTGGAAGGTCTGAAAGTCTTTTTTGGTTGTCGACGACAGGGATTTTTATACTCTAGTGAGGTCATCCTCCACCGTGGATCTTCCCCCTCGACCCTTGGGCGCCGCTGGATCGAGCGCATGGGCTAGGGATGTGCCAGAGATCACAGGAGGTTGAGAACTGTTCCAGATTTCCTGAGATTGGTCGTCGGAGTTGTCGCCAAAAAAATAGGGTCGTCGGAATTATTTTTTGACTTCCCTATGTTTTGAATTGCATTTTTGAATGAACAGTGTTGGCTTAACGGGCTTAGGGTTTTGGGATTTTTGTTTTGATTTTTATTTTGGGATTTTTTGGGTTTTTTAGGGTTTTAATTTTAGATTTCAATTGGAATTTGTGGGTTTAGCTTTGGGCTTTTATTTATGTTAAATTCATGATTAAGGTTTAATTAATTAGTTTTAAATTAGGTTTTAATTATTTTGGGTTTTTTTGTTTTATTTTTGTTTTGGAATTTTTATGGATTTAGGGTTTTGTTTTTTAGGTTTTTAATTTAGGGTTTTGTGATTTTAATTTAATTTCTGATTTTGTAATTTAGGGTTTAATTAGGGTTTTTAAATGGATTTTAAGTGGATTTTTTAGGGTTTTGGCCTTAAAATTTTAAATTAGGGTTTCGAATTTTAATTTAGGCTTTTTATTTATGTTTTATGATTTTAATTAAATTTGTGATTAAGGTTTAATTAGGGTTTTGATCAGTTTAGGGTTTTTATTTTATTTTTACCTTTTTAATCATTTTATATTTAAGGTTTGGGTTCTCAATTTGGAATTTGGGTTTAATTAGGGTTTATGGTTTTAATTTAGGTTTTTTGAATTTTAATTAGGTTTTATGTTTTTAAATTAGGATTTTTGTGTTTTAATTAAGGTTTTTGGATCAATTTAGGATTTTAATTGGATTTTTCTTTATTAGGGTTTTTATTTGATTAATTAGGGTTTTTTTGGATTTTAAGTGGATTTTAAATGGATTTTACTTAATTAGTGTTTTATTTAATTAATTTGGGTTTTTATTAGATTTTTAGTGGATTTTAATTAATTAGGGTTTTTATTTGATTTTAAGTGTGTTTTAAATGGATTTTGACTTAATTAGGGTTTTATTTGATTAATTAGGGTTTTTATTTGATTTTAAGTGGGTTTTAAATGGATTTTACTTAATTAGGGTTTTTATTTAATAATTAGGGTTTTTAAATGGATTTAATTTCTTTTTTTTGGTTTCAAGTTTAATTAGGTCAGTGTGGGCTAGTGTGGGCCTAATTGGGCTTGTGTATGCTAGGGTTTTGGTGGTCGCAACCAGAGCATCATCCAAAGGAGTCTACTGCCATGTGACTTCAAAATTGGGGTGTTTTCACTTGTATGAAAAGATGCGACAAAATATGCAAAATGCCAGTGAGTGTAAAAATGTGAATTCTAGGGGCCTTTGTGTAAAAAACCCAAATTCTGAATGAAAACTGAATTTCTAGACCTAAATCATCAAAAATACAAAGAAAAACACATTTCATGTAATTCTGGAGAAATCTGGTGTCAGATGTGTAAATATGTGCATTTTTGGTTAAATTGAAGGTTCCTTTGGGTTAAAATGCAATTCTACCACTAAAACATGCATTTAAAGCAATTCAGTAAAAATTCAGGGTAAAATATGAAAAACAAGGATCCATGTTGAAACCAGAAAGTTTCAGGGGCAATTCAGTAATTTTACCTTAGAAGACATGCATTCAGAGTAATTTCGGAAACGTTCAGTGGTTAAAATGCAATTTAAGTAGAGGAATATGCATTCAGAAGAGTTTTTGTGAAGTTTAGGGGCTTTAATGCAATTTAACTGGCAAAATATGCATTCAGAATGATTTTCAATAAAGTTCAAGGGCTAAAATGCAATTTAACCAAAGGAATATGCATTCTGAGGAGTTTCAGTAAATTTCAGGGTCTTTTATGCAAAAATATTGGATTAAAATGCATGAAAAGAAACTCTGAGGGTTTTTGTTAAACTTTTAAACCTGGAAAACATTATTTTGAATACTCAGGGAACATAATGCAATATTTTCTGTTAAAAGTTTATTCAAACGAATTAAGAAAAATGAGCAAGGACCTAAGTGTAAGAAAAAGACCTATTTGTAATAAAAAAGGGACCTAAATGTAACAGATCAGAAGTTTTAGAACTTTATTAAAAGAAAATTGTTTTTTAATTTTTTAAAAGAAAATGACAACGGCAGCTGTCGACGACGGAGCTTCGCTGTCGACGACTGCCAGAAAGGCTATCAAAGGCTTTCCCGTGGTCTGATCTGAGATCCGACTCCATGGGAAGCAAGAAGAAGAAGAGGGGAGAAGATCCAATGGCTTGGATCGAGGTTTCAATGGTTGGAGCGAGCTACCCGTCCTCCTCGCCGTCGAGGGACTCCGGCGACGGTGTCGGGGAAGAAAAGGGACTGTTGGAGCTGTGGCGCGACGGTCCGGAGGTCTTGGAGGCTTCGAGGCGTCGAGTGGGGCTTGTCCTTCTCTTCCAGAATCGAGAATGGTGGATGATGACGCAGAGGGGGCTTTGACTGCCGCCAACGTCCTCTTCTCCGGCAAGTGAGGTCGATGCGGTGATCAGAGGCCCGGGTCTTGTCTCTGAAGGTTCAGGCGTGCTTGGGGTATTCCGTGGAGCATTTCTGGAAGCTCGAAGAGGCGCGGAGTGGCTGGAGGCATGGCGTCTTCTCTAGGAACAGTCTTCCTCTCTGGCTCCGGTGGGACGTCGTGATTCCGACGAGGTTCGGGTGGAAGCCTCCACGGCAGTTGGCGAGGGAACTTGAGGGGCAAAAAGGTAAGAGGGAGACTAGGAGAAGTCGACCTAGGTTTCTAGGGCCAGGAACAAGCCCTGGATCAGCACCCCCACCTATATCGTCGGAAAACGGCGACGGCGAGGTCCGGGGTGCGATTCCGACCAGAGGAGGCCTCTGGCTTGATTGGAAACGATCCAGAAAGACTAAGGAAGCCCTAGGAAACTAAAGTTGAAGCTAAATGAGGTTGGAGGAGGGCGTACCTGGCTTGACGACGCACGTCTCCTCCGCAGCTTGCCGAAAGTGGCCTGAATCTCCACTTCTCACCTTCGCAGGCCCCCCTCTCTCTCTGGAATTCTCCCTCTCTTCTCACTCGCTCTGAATTCTCTATTTCTCTCGCCAAAAAGGGCTCCCAAACCTCTGCCTCTGCTGCTCCTCTTATAGGTAGAGGTCGCCGGTGGCTGCTGTAACAACCACTAACTGAGCCTAACAGAACTAACAACCCACTAGCTAACTAACTAACTCACTAACCACTCCCTTAACAGACCAACAAAACCCAACTGCTGTCTCCTTGCTCGCCGACAGAGATCAACAGCGGCTCCTATTCATCCAGCGGCTCTAGTTGCTCTAGGTTCTTGAAGGGCTCGAGATGGATCGGTGGCTCAGTGGCTAGTGAAACCAGTGAGGAGAGATGGGAGAAAGAATGGCTCAGTGGCTGGATTTGTGAGAATAGAGGGGAGAAAGAATGGGTGTTGGGTTGGAAAAAGGAGATGAAAATGGGTTGAGGAGTTGTGGGCTTTTGTGGGCCCAAATGGACTTGATGGGCCTTAGTGGATTAAGATTTAAGAGGGCATAAAGGGCCTATATGGGCTTTATGGGCCTAAGTAGGCTTCCATGGGCCTTGATGGACCTATGTGGGCTTTGTGGGCCTTGAATGAATTAATTGGGCCTTGGTGTGCCTTAATGGGCCTTCATGGGTTTAAGTGGGCTTTCATGGGTTTAAGTGGGTTTTCATGGGCTTTGAATGAATTAAATGGGTTTAATGGATTTATTGGTGGTTAACAACCCAGTCATCACACTTTCATCCTGCAAAATTGGGAAACTAGGGTGTCTACAGATGCCCCTCCCTAAGCAAGGTCGGAGGACGAGTGGGACAGAGACCGATGCTCAGGGTTGACAAAGACACCCCACCTGAAGCCGTAAGAAAGAGTTTGTTATCGACAACCAGCCACCAGTCGGTGAATGCACCAGAGGTCCCGTCTCCATAGTTGAAGCCAAATACCAGAGAAAACAACATAGATGACCAAATACTGACAAGTTGACGACCAATCAGCTTCTAAAACACATGACTGGTTATCACACTTGTCGAGAAAAGCACCGGACAAGACTCACGGTGCTTGCCGATCGAGAAGTGACTGGTCACGAAAATCATCCAGGCAGTTTGGGCTAGCAGCCCACAGGAGGGATGGAATAAAGAGAGTGGGTAATCCATCGAGCATCCCAGGGATTGCCTAGGTAGTTTGGGATACCAGCACAAAGGAAGGAGGAATACAGTTTACTTTGATTCCGTTCATTCGGAGCGGAACTCTAAGAGAAAGGAGGGGTACTGAGGTTCATTCAGATAGAGCAAACCGCTGATGGAGGCATCTAGACCCCGGGCGGTAGTCTAGACAAATGAAAAAAAAAAAGGAGGCCTTGAATCCATCCACTAGGATCAGAAATCACAGGCGAAGGAGGTGGCACCGAGATTCGTCCTGGCGGACTGAATCATGGATGGGAGCATCTAGACTCCGGGCGGTAGTCTAAACAAATGAAAAAGGGGAGGCCTTGAATCCATCCATCTGGATCAGAATTCAAAGGCGAAGGAGGTGGCACCGAGATTCGTCCGGGAGGACTGAACCGTGGGTGGGAGCATCTAGACTCTGGGTGGTAGTCTAGACTAATGAAAAGGGGAGGCCTTGAATTCTTCCATCAGGATTGGAATTCAAAGGCAAAGGAGGTGGCACCGAGATTCGTCCGGGCGGACTAAATCGCGGATGGGAGCATCTAGACTTTGGGCGGTAGTATAGACAAACGAAAAGGGGAGGCCTTGAATCCGTCCATCAGGATCGGAATTCAAAGGCGAAGGAGGTGCACCGAGATTCGTTCGGGCAGACTGAATTGTGGATGGGAGCATCTAGACTCCGGGCGGTAGTATAGACAAATGAAAAGGGGAGGCCTTGAATCCGTCCATCGATACCGGAATTCAAAGGCGAAGGAGGTGGCACCGAGATTCGTCCGGGCGGTTTGAACCGTGGATGGGTGCATCTAGACCCCGGGCGGTAGTCTAGACAAATGAAAAGGGGAGGCCTTGAATCCGTCCATTAGAATTGGAATTCAAAGGCGAAGGAGGTGGCATCGAGATTCGTTTGAGCGGACTGAAACGCGGATGGGAGCATCTAGACTCCGGACGGTAGTCTAGACAAATGAAAAGGAGAGGCCTTGAATCCGTCCATCAGGATCTGAATTCAAAGGCGAAGGAGGTAATTCTGCCCTATCTGGCATAGAAGTTGTGAAGGCTTCATTCGTCTAGGTCAGGGCAATAAAACAGGATTCTCGACTATTTTCTGGGTGGTCCCCTAACGCCAAGCCGATAGGCCGAAGAAAGTAGAATCTTGCACCGGCCATGCACATGCTGTCGGGATGGCGATTTCTGTTCCGCATCAACCATAACCAATCAAACAAGCTGGCTAGAAATGTTCTGATGAATTTTATTATCAGTGTCAATGGGGTGATTACATGCATTAACTCGCAAAGAGACAGTAACATGACATGTATGTTAATCTACATCATCTCTGGATCTCTTGGAGCCCAAGGCTTTGGCAAAGAGCGTACGGCTTGGGGTGGCGCTGTAGATTGGCCATGTCTCCTCAACTTCGGCTTCATAATCTAATGTGCAACTCTTCCCCTCTATGACTGCAAGATCCTTTGATCGCATGGAGCCACTGAGCAGGCAAGATAGCTCCTTTGTCATAGTGTAGGAGCTCAGGGGGTATTTTTGGACCATGCTGGCATTTGCCCTTCAACAAAAGAATCCTGCTGGTAATCGAACTGCCGTATCACACGGATCGGGTGGTATTCCACTCCACCAGTCAACCCTAGCAGGACGATAAGCTGCATGTCAACTGTGTTGAAGAAGGCCTCAAAGTTATATGAAACCGAAGGAATAATACTGTGACAATGCCGACCTGAGGGAGGGGGTCCCGGCGCGGGGTCGCACTAGAGGGAAGGAGATCACAGCCATGCCAAGATGGTGAAGGCGCAAGGAAAGATAAAAGAAAAGGAAAAGGAGTCGCCACCTAGTCTTTTAAGGGAAAGACGAGGAAAGCCGCAAAAAGATGAATGCCTAAGGTGCAGATGTGAAGGTTGGATGTCTGTTAACCAGAGGATGGGTAAGGATTCCTATTACGCACGAGGAAGGTGTTAGACACCCTCGTACGCTCGAGAAACTCGGTCTTTCTAGTCTAATTGCTTGCTAAAGGCTAGATGGATGTTTGCTAAACCTGGATCATGCTCTAATCATACAAATATGTATTCCATGACAAGACTAAATGGATGTGCAAGACGATGTGCGAAAATTTCGGGGAAATCCACACGGATCATGAGAAAGTTGTGAAAATTAAAAAGGGGAAAAATAATCCGTGGTAGAGACAAATGTCGGCCCTCAGGCCTCTTAATGTACGCCCTTGGGAGATGAAATTCAAATCAAATCAAAAATCTAAAATGTAGGATCAAAGCCAATCAAATCGGATAATAGATAAGAAACTCTAAAGACAGAGTGAATCGGAATCACGTAAAAAGTCTTGAAAATTAAAAAGGGGAAAATAATTCGTTGTGGGGACAATGTCGGCCTGTTAATGTACGCCCTCAGGCGATGAAATCCAAATCAAATCAAAAATCTGAAATGTAGGATTAAAGCCAATCAAGTCGGATAATGGATAAGAGACCCTAAGGACAAAGAGAAGAAAGAAATCCATGAAGGAAAGGCATAGAATGTCGGCTCGCTAAATAGGGATAAATGCGAAGAAAAAGGATAAAAAGGTAAAGATAAGTGCCTAAATGTGCAAAAACTCTAGAGAATGGCTGAAACATGGACAATGCGAGACTACATGCAAAGAATAGGATGTTCGCTCATGAATTGGGGCATAGGGGCAATTTGGTCATTTTCCCTGGCTAGAGGTGATAAATGCCTACATGGGAACGATGCATGGCCTAAGTTGTGTCAAGATGTGTGTCAAATGTCCAGAAGATGTTATTTGCAGGAGACATGGAGGAGAAAATCGATAAAATGATGTAAACACGATAAAGGACAAACATAGGGGTCAAAATGCAAAATTCACAGAAAGGAATGAGAAACAAGATGAAAAACCTGCTCATGACATCTATCCTAACATGCAATTGATGGGTCCAATGTCAATGTAGCATAGGGATGTAAAAGTTGCACTTGGGTAATTTCCTGAAAGTCTAGGGTCTAAAGTGCAAAATTCACACATGAGTGCAAATGTGACCAAAATGTAAAGCTAAGGATCAAATCTCAGTGAAAACATGATTTCTAAATGGGATCAATGATTAAATGCAGAATATTAGGCGAAATGAGTGAAAAATGTCCCAAAAACATAAAAGAAAACATTTAAAACCTTAAGTGATGGATTTGGAATTAATCTAAGGGTTAAAATGTAAATTTTAAGCTCAAAATTGATTTAATGTGAATCCAGGGACTTTTCTACAAAATCTCAAGGTCTGATTGTGATAAAAATGAGGCTTTTATGTTGGTTAATGCAATTATGAAGTTTCTTGAGGTCTAAAATGCAAAATGTACAAGGAAAACTCTTTTTTTTAAGTTCTGGGGGTTAAATGTAAATTTTCAAGACCAAACTGTAAAGAGAAATCCACTTTTATGATGGACAGTGTGATTCTTAGAGAATCCAGGGCTCAGACTGCAAAATTCACAAAAGAAAGACATTCCAGAAAACTTCAGGGGTCTAAATTCAAATTCCTAGGACTTAAATGTGATAAAAAATCGATTTTATTGATCATTAGTGAAATTTTAAATATGTTCAGGGTTCAGAATGTAAAATTTACAGAGAAAACTTGTTTTAAAGACATCCAGGGGCTAAATGTAAATTTTTAGGACTTAAATGTAATAAGAACATGCATCAATTTGCTAAAAACTAAAAGATGAACTCTTCAGGGGGTCAAATACAAAATTCACAGGCAAATTAAAAGAATAAAAATTATTTTAAAACTCTAGGTACTAAAATGCAAATGTCTGGACCCCTATGTAATAAAAAAGGACTGAAATGTAATAAATAAAAAACCTAAAAGTAATAATGAAAAACTATTATGAAAGGCCCATTCGAAGATCACTGAAAGTCGCCGGCGCTCTACCACCGACGACCTCCCAGGGGTTCTCCAGGGACTGGCACGGCACGGGACGGTCGGAGGAGCATCACGACGGCACGGCGGAGCTCCGGGGAGCATCGGCGAGGCTTGGGGTGGTCTAGATCGTTCCCCCCACCTCACGCTCCGGCAAGGGGGATTGCAGTGGTGGCTGGGACGTCGCGGGGCGACGGCGGAGCGGCTCAGCGCGTGGCGGAGAGTGTTTCTGAGACCTTGGCGTGGAGGAGGAGGCCATGGTTTACTCCAGCGGCCTCTCGTCGGCGGGCGACGGCAACTGCGGCCAGCAGCGACGACGCGGCGGTGAGCGGAAGCTTCTCTGGGGCAGAGGGGCTCAGAGGGAGAGGAGAGGAGAGGAGAAGAGAGGGCAAGAGGAGGGAAGAAGGCCCCTGGGGGCCTACCCGCAGTCGGGCTTAGAAGCCTGAGGTCCGCCGGCAGTGATGAACCCACCCCCGGAGTGGAAGAAGACGGGGGCCAGAGATGGCCTGCCACGCCTGGGTGCGAGCCAGGGGCCCGGAGGACTCTAAAGGGTATGAACTGAACTAAAAAGGAGGCGGAGGAGGGATACCTGAGTGCTGGATGTGCTCCCCGGTGGCTGGACAGCGTTCCTTGTCCGGTTGGTTGCTCCGATGACGGAAATTGAAGGTGAGGAGGGCTTTGGTTGCGAGGGGACTATGGGGAATGCTTTGGTGGACTCAAACTCTCTCAAAGGGGGTTGGAAGCTCGCAGAAAGGAGGTTTGAATTCTTTGGAATTGGTTTGGCCAAAAGTCCTTTGGAAAAAAGGTTCTATTTTGTTGACGGCGAGGGGCTTTATACTCCAGCGAAGCGATTCTCCGCCGTTGATCCTCCTCTCCTCAGCCCACCGGCGCCGTTGGATCGGATGTGAGCTGGAGGTGGTTGGCTAAGTATCTCGGAGGCTGAGATTTGCTCCGGATTTCTTGGAATTGCTTGCCGGAGTTTTCTCTGGAAAAATAGGGTTGCTGGAATTATTTTTGACATTTCTAAAGTTTGAAATTGATTTTTTGAATGAACAGTAATGGGCTTAACGAGCTTAGGGCTTTGTGATTTTTGTTTTGGTTTTTATTTTGGATTTTTTTTTGGACTATTTAGGGTTTTAATTTTAGGATTTTAATTGGGCTTTATGGGTTTAATTTAATTTCTTAATTTTGTGATTTAAGGTTTAATTAAGGTTTTAATTGGTTTATGTTTGATTTTTTTTATGAATTTTTAGGGATTTTTTAGGGTTTTGGTTTTAAGTATTTAATTAGGGTTTTGAATTTTATTTTAGACTTTTGTTTATGTTTTTATGATTTTAATTAGGTTTGTGATTAAGGTTTAATTAGCTGATTTTTAATTAATTGTTTTGGGTTTTCTTATTTTATTTTGTTTGGAATTTTTTAGGGATTTTGGGGTTTTAGTTTTTAGTTTTTAATTAGAATTTTGTGAGTTAAATGTAATTATTAATTTTGGATTTTAGGGTTTTATTTAATTGATTTGAAATTAGGGTTTTGAGTTTTAATTAGGGTTTATTTAGGGATTTTGGGTTAATTAGGGTGTATTTAGGGATTTTTGGATTAATTAAGGTTTATGGATTTATTAATTGGGATTTTTGTGTTTATTTAGGGTTTTTGTGTTTATTTAGGGTTTTTTGATTAATTAAGGTTTTGAATTTTTATTAATTATGATTTTCAATGGATTTTTACTTTAATTAGGATTTTTACTTATTTATTTGGATTTTTAAGTGATTTAATTTGAATTAAGCTTGAATTAGGGTTTTTGTCCTATTTAATGGATTTTAATTTCTTTTCACTTGATTAGGATTTAAAATTTTGATTAATTATGGTTTTATAGGAATTTAGGTGGATTTTAGCTAGATTAAGTGGGTTTTAGAGTTTTATTTGTTTTATTAGGGTTTTATTGGGTTTTTCAGTGGATTTTAAGTGGGTTTTAGTGTTTTATTTGTTTTTCAGTGGATTTTAAGCTGGATTAAGTGTTTTATTTGTTTTTCAGTGGATTTTAATGCGTTTTAGTGTTTTATTGGGTCAAGTGGGCTATTGTGGGCTTGGTTGGACTTGTGTGGGCTTGGGTTTTGGTGGTCGCGACCAGAGCATCAACCGGAGGAGCCTGCTGCCAAATGACCTCAAAATTGGGGTGTTTACAAATACGCCAGATGATTTTCTATTCTGTCAAGCCTTCTAAACGCTCATATTCCTTCTGAACTGAGGTGAGCGTGCGCGCATGGCCACTTTGACAGTAGGATTCAAAAGCGGAGCATTGCGGGCGTAAGACCACTACACCCAGATATGTAGCCAACCATACTTGTACAAAAGCTCCACAGCCATAAAAGTGTCGACAGCGTCGTAGTGATCGGTCTAGAGCCTGGTAAGTTTCTCCCATAATGACTGGTGCTAAGTCTATCTGTCGAGTGACGACCGCCAAAGCAATTTCAGCGACTTCAATATTCACAACCACCCGACCATGGCTAAAAATCAATTCTCCCAGCAAGCGGACAACAAAGCCTTTCAGCCATAGATCGTCGCCTAGAGAGGTGCGCATTCCAACCACTTTGTCAAAGTAAGCTAGTTTCAGCATGGGAGAAAGTCTGTCTGTACAGATGAGCTGATGACCACAATCACTGGTTGACAGGCCAGTTAGCTCACTCAAGAATGAAGAATACCCGTCGCGTCGTATAAAGACGGTGAGTCCCAGGAACTTTTGTAGACAACATATTCTGTGGACCTCTTCCAAGGTTGGAGTCAGTTCGATTTTCCCAAAGCGGAAAACATGATGAGCCGGTTTCCAGAATTGGGCTGCTGCACACAGAAAGTATCGAGAAACCTCCACCTTTGCGATATCTAGAAGCTTGGAAGAGATTCCCCAAATCCACAGCTTGTCATGATCACTTTCAGTCAACTGCTTAATCCAAGCTTGGAGAATATCTAAACAGTGTGTGGGCACCACCATTGTAGGGAAACCCATGATCTATGAGGCACTTTAGCTTTTCTTAGCCCAAGACTCCTCAGAAAGGGGGTAAACGATCTCCTGCAGGACATGCCCAAAACACTATTTTAGAAAAGGATTTCAACTTGCTTCGTTCAACAACACTTGGTAAAATCAAAGCAGACAGATAAAAGATATAGCGCAATGGTATTGAAAGAGCCAGAGAGACTGGCCTAAACCTGTAAACTATAGCTGACTGGACAGAGAGTTGTTGGACAGACTAAATCTTATGCATAACCTTGAGGGAAAACCTTGGTTTCAACTGGTTTTGACCAAGTACCCAAGTAATGAGATGTGGCCATCAAACTTGGAAGATAAGGATTATCTGATGATCGTGCCCCCTAGCAGATTACCAGGGTCCTCGACCAACAGAGCAGCTGACATGCCCCTAGACGAGTGTTAGCACAAAGCATCTAACCATAGGATAGCTGACATGCCCCTGGCCTGACATGGATGACTCTTGACCAAACAGAGTAGCTTTCATGCCCCTGGTCGAGTACTGGCTCAGTGTGTCTAACCATAGGACAACTGACATGCCCCTGGTCGAGTACTAGCTTAGTGTGTCTAACCATAGGACAACTGACATGTCCCTGGCCTAACATAACTGGTCCTAACTGACGAGAGCAGCTTACATGTCCTTGGTTTAGGCGAAGTCCTCTAGATTCTCTTGAACTGAAAGTCGTTGTCACATCCTAGCCAAGAGAACCAAGCGATACTCTGCGACGTTTTTAGGATGATATTTGCAAAAAGAAGATGCATGCATGCTAAATGACTTGTGGGATCTTATTAGTGCCCTCAGCATTGGGATGCTTACTGCCAAGTGTGACCATGCCGGTGGAACCCCTAGGCGCGGTTCACCAAACCTGACTCCGGTGTGCGAGAACACACTGGGAGGTCCGATACAGTCACGGCAAAAATGGTGAATCCAGAGGAAGAGACAAGACTCGGAAACACCAAAGGGAAGACAAAAAGGATAAGGAAAGGAGTCGCCACCTAGTCTTTTAATGGAAAGACGAGGAAAACCAAG
>JAMKQA010001093.1:0-32818 GCA_024699735.1 Posidonia australis
CCCGTCTCTTGCAAATGACATTGTCCAGACATTTAACATTCATTTTGACTTAACTTAGTCCATGTATCACTCTCATGCAAGCACTAGCCAGGGAAAATGACCAAATTGCCCCTATGCCAATTTTTAGGCATGCATCTCACTCCTTGCATTTAGTCTTGCCATGACATTCATAATAGCATGATTAGAGCACGATTCAGGTCTAGCAAACATTCATCAAGCCCTTAGCAAGCATTTAGACTAGAAAGACCGAGTTTCTCGGGCGTACGAGGGTGCCTAACCCCTTCCTCGTGCGTAATAGGAATCCTTACCCATCCTCTGGTTAGCTGACATCCAACCTTCCTATTCGCATCCCATGCATGCATTCATCCATTTGTGGTTTTCCTCGTCTTTCCCTAAAAGACCAGGTGGCGACTCCATTTTCTTTTCTCTTATCCTTGCGCCTTCACCATCCGATTGGCATGGCTGTGGTCTCCTCCCTACCCCTCCTCCTCCCCGGGTCAGGCACGCGCGGTCACAATATGTGAATGCATGACATGTTTTATTTGGTGCAGGAACTAAGTAAAAAATAAAAGGACGGATGGAGGACCTACCTTGTCCAAGGTGTTCCTTCTTAGAGAACCCAAGATAATATGATTCTTGTTGCTTTGGAAGGGCTGAAGATGCTTTGGAATGCAAGGGAATACTCCAGAAAACGAGAATAGGCTGCTGGAAAGAGTATATGGCTTGCTCAAGATGCTTGCTTAGATTAGGATTGCTGAAATCAAGGTTTTCTAACCCCTTCTAATGGTTGCCTATAGGGGTCCTTATATAGGATTTCTCAAGGGTAACTCCTAGAGAATATAAGGAGCCTCGTAAAAGAAGAGCCTAGGAAGATTCCAAGGCATATATGTTGGTGGAGGTAACAGCCATGGGAGGAGGAAAGCCAGCAGCCAGCAGTCTGAGAAGTGGCTGCCCGCCAGCTTGGTGCACCAACCTAGTGCTCCAGCTAAGTGTGCCACTGTAGTGCTCCTACTCGATGCTCCACATTGGTGCTCTAAATTGGTGCTCTCCCCTACCTGTCTGGATTTCTAATTGGGCTACGGGCCTGTTATAAGTTTATGGTCGGTTTAGCTAATGGGATTAGGTTTACCACATCCAAAGCAACATCTAGAAAGCTTATCTATGAGTCACCTCAAAATCGGGGTGTCTATAGCACCGTATGAAGCTTTGTACTGTAGGCCATGTAGATCGCCGGTTTGCTAGAGCAAGGTGGGCGAGGATCAGTTGATTGGTCCTAAGCTTGTGCGGTTGTTGATCCGAAGCAAGCTGTTGGCTGCACAGAGTCTGCAAAAGAGTTATACCGATAGGATGAGGAGACCGCTGGAGTTTCTGGTGGGAGACTATGTGTTCCTGAAGGTGTCGCCGACCAAGGGTGTCATGAGGTTCGGGAAGCGTGGCAAGCTTAGTCCTCGCTATATTGGTCCGTACCCGATCACCCAAAGGATCGGTGAGGTTGCTTATCGATTGGATCTACCACCAGAGATGTCGTCCGTGCACAACGTGTTCCATGTCACCATGCTGAGGAAGTGCCTGGCTGACGTTTCTCATGTGATCCCAGTTCAACTAGAAGGGCTCCAGAAGATCTGTCATTTGTGGAGGATGCCGTCAAGATTATTGACCGCAAGGAGCAGGTGCTACGGAACAAGGTGATTCCGTTGGTTTTGGTGCGGTGGCGGCATCAAGTAGCCGAGGAGGCCACGTGGGAACATGAGGAAGACATCCTAGCCCAGTACCCGTACCTTTTCGCCTAGTGATTTCGAGGGCGAAATCTTCTTTTAAGGGGTAGGATGTAACACCCGTAAAATTCATTTTGTAATTATTTACATTTTATGAATTTTATTCTTGGACGGGTGTTACTGTTCTGAGGCCCGTTGTGTGGTTTTGTGTTTTTGGGCTTGGGCCTCGTGGGCTGGCTTCTGTTTGCGTGTCTCTGTGCGTGGTTTGGCACTGTGCATTGTGGCACTGTGCGTGTGGGGCCTGGGTGTGGGTCCGTGTGGGGTCCCAGTGGGGCCTGCATTTTGGGCTGTTGGTTGCGGTTGGTGGTTGGACGGAGTGGTTGGTTGCTCGTGCAGTGTGTCGGTGGCTGAGACGCGTAGGTGAGCACATTCTCAACTACTGCGGGCGCAGGCTTTATAAGCCGCACCGCTCTCCTCCGTCGCCCTCGCTGTCTTCTCCTTCCTTCTTCTTCTTTTTCCGTCCTCCTCGGCAACGCATCCCTCCCCCTCCCCCACCTTCTTTCTCTTCCACCCCACTCTTCCTTCTCCTTTCCCCTTCTCCTTCCACCTAACCTTCTCTGTTTCCCCTGTTCTTCCATCGTGCGCGCGCTGACGGAGAGAGAAAGAGAGGTCAAGGGAGCGAAGAGGAGGGTTGTGGTTGCTCAGAGTGGTGTGCGGAGCTTGCGTGGCGTGCTCCCATGGTCGTGGCAAGGTCGTGGTTGCCGGGGTTCGCTGGAGTCAGTCGAGAATCACCGGAGGCATTTTTCAGGTACGCATCTCCACCTCTTGTAATAGAAAGCATGAAATTGGTAGAAAATGCTAGGATTGCATGAAACCTAGGTAAATTTACTTTCCTAGCATTTATGGTGATTTATTGTGTATTTATGGAGCATTTATTGGGCATTTATGCTGGTGGTTGCGTTTTGGGTCTTTTTGATCCTTCTGCCTTTGTGATTTTATATCTTGATGCATGGTGAATGGACTTTTGTTTTGTATGTTGGGTTTTGGAGTAGACTCGAGGGTCTACACCATATATTTTATGCAAGATTTTTGGTGTTTGTTTAGGGGGTCCGATCGGGGGTCCCAGTTGGGGCGATTTCGAACGATAGGGTTTGGGCCGTTTTCTGGTTTCACAGAATTCGACATACCGAATCAGGGGATTTCGGTATACTAATTCCACTTGGCATACCATTTTCTGTCAGTTTAGGTCCTTTGGTCGAGATTCGGTCATCTGTTTTTGGATGGTATGCCGAATTTGGCCTTGGTGTTGACTGTTGACTTGATTCGGTCGACCGATCTAGAATCGGCCTATCGAACCAGGGTTTTTTTGGCATACCGAATTTGATTTCGACATGCCGATTCTGGGCTTAAATGAGTTCGCAAATATTTTTTCCGAGGGCTTTCTGGATTGCTGTGTTTTGTCCCTATGAGATGGGATTGTGGGCCATCAGTGGTGGTCTTCTGGGACCTGATGTGACGTTTTAAGTTTTGGAAGAATTTTCAAGGGATATGAAGATGGTTTGGAAAATGGATTTCAAGGAATAGTTGGCCTGTTTTGGAAAATGTTTTTCTGGTTTTCTGTGTACGGGCCGAGACAGTGTGGGACCGTGTCGTCGGGACCAGCGAATGTGACGACATTCTCGGGTGGTTGGGCACGACTCCCTGGTTGAGGTCGGTGGCCGAGATACCTGAGGTTGAGGGGCGTCGGGCCCTGGAGGTATGAGACTCCTTGACTGTCGTCTCAAGGCTAGGGTTGTGGTCCGCGGGTTGAGGTGTCTTGTGGCATTACTGGGAGGTATGATACTCCTATTGTTGCTGTGAGCACTGAGGCTCGGGTGTTGTCGGGTGTGGAGATTTGATACTCCCTCCTGAGCACCTGTGTGAAGGACGTCGTGATGAGGCGTACCCTGTGGTGGCCAGTGCAGGTGGGACACGTGTCCCGTAACTGGTAGCGTCCTGAGAGACAGACAACCTTCCTAGGGAGGGGTTGGCTTTTGAGGGTTCTCCTGAGAGTGGGGAATCGCGGGACGGTGATCGCTCCTACAGAGGGTGGCTTCACCGTGGCAGTGTAGAATGCTGGGGTCGCTTCTCAGTGGACTGCGTGTGGCCAGAGTTAGGTTGCCTGGCACCGGGCTTCCTGACTCACTGTGTGTAGTTTTGGCCATTGAGGGCCTTTGCTTGTGGCTTTAGGCTAGTAGAGCCCTGGTTTGTGGTTTTGGCCGGTGTGGGCCAGATTTATGAGATTTTGAGAAAATGGTTTGCGAAAGGAATTTAAAAGGAAAATAGATTATGATTTTGTTTTCCGCAGTTTTCGTGGGGTACGTACTGGGTGACTTTGGTCACTCATGCATTGTCTTTGTAGTTTTGGTTTGCTGGTGCAGACATGCGATTGGTTTAGCGTAGTACATATAGTCTGGAGTCTCTTAGCCGCACACACAGGTTCCTGGTAGTTTGATATTTACTGTTTAGCTTTAATTTTCTCGTAATTTAATTTGTTGAAGTTATTGTGAAAAATTTGAGGCGTGACACAAACGAATATTGTATTTGTTTGTTAAAAGGATCAATACTATTATGTAGTGTTTGGTACGCTAGAGTGAAAATAAATAGGAATGGAATGAATTTTGGAATGGAATTTGGAATAAAATGAAATAGAATGGAATAATTTTATTCCATTCTGGTGTTTGGCATGAAATGAAATGAAATGAACCTAGACCTTTAATCAAACTTCTTTTCTTCTTTTCCTCCTCCTCGGTAACCACCGTCGGCATCCCCAAGGCAACACACAACTCCGACAACGGCCCCATCCTAATGAAAGCATACACTTCCTCGTCCCAATCCCTTTGCGTCAACTCCTCCATCACCGTTCCCCTCCAATCGATCAATAACCCCTCGAGGCCTCGAGAAACTTGCATGCAAAGCAATCCACTCCATCAATGTTTCCAACCCTGAAAACCATGATGAACACCTCCTCCACTACAAAATCCCTTCCATCTTCGCCAATCCTCCTCCTCCTTATCATCCTCCTTCTCTTCATCTTCCTCTTCCTCCTCTCCTCCACCACCACCACCCCCAGCCTCAAGGTCCATGTCGTTGACCTCCCCAAGTCCCTTAACTACAGCCTCCTTGACCTCTACTGGTCCCTCCTCACCCCTGACTCCTGTATCCCCACCAACCTCGACAACGATAGGAGATCTTCTTTTTCATCGTCATTGTCGTTTCCTAGGTACTTGGAAAGCCTGCTGATAAAGTAGTACAGTGTGGAGTACTAGATGTTGGAGGACCTAGAGATAAGGGAGAAGGAAGGGATGGAGAGGTCAGTGGAGGTGAGGGTGGGGAGGTGGGAGGACGCGGACGTGGTGTTCGTGTTGTTCTTTGCAACGATGAGTGCGGAGATGGAGCTGGGGTGGAGGAGGAAGGGAGCGTTTCGAAGGAAGGAGGGGAACAGGGATGAGGTGGATGAGGGACGGGGCTGAGGAGGACCAAATGCTCCATTACTATCAATAAACAATTGTAAAAAATCAAAACTCCAAAGTAAAATGGCTACACAAAATAGAACATACCCGAATCTTAAGAGTCTTAACATGTTTATCAATGGTAAAATTAACATGTTCATCTATAGTAAAAACTAGTGGTAAAAATGATAAAGAAAATCATAAACAACACAACACCTTTGACAAAAGTATGAAAAAAAAAATACACTCCTTTCAACTTAAAGTTCAAGATATTTTACCATGTTTGTTGAGGAAATATTTTTGATGCATTTTTATATATTTTCTAATAATATATTTATTTTATCATGTCTATTTATCTATTTTAACATGTATATTTTATATATTTTCTCTAGTTAATAGTCTGTGCACTAACCTTTTAGAACGATCATGAATTCATTTCCAATCCATCCACACCAAATTTTCAGTGGATTTCAACACTCCATGCCTTAAGTTAGATCCTCTTGTTCCCTTCCTCCTCTTCCCTAATTCCGTTGTCATTCACCTTCACCTCCTTTACGCAACCTTTGCTCCTCCACGGACCACGAGCACCTTAGCACCTCTTAGGCTCCTCTTCTGCAGTGTTGTCGGCCTCTTCGACTCCTCCAAGTCTTCCTCCTCCGCAGTGTCGCCAGCCCCGACCTTCGGGTAAGATCCTCCTCGGCTCCTACGCACTCCTCTTGCTTGATTAAGTTGGTTTGCTTAAGTTTCCTTCTGTTTGCTTGTTTGTTTGTTTTTATTGGATGTTTTTGTTATTTGTTGTGCATCGACAACGACATTTCGATAGGCCATGTTATTCATGTAACTTTTGCATAAAGAACAGATTGTGCTATTCATTCTATTATGATACCAGAAATAAAAATCCAAAAAGAAAACACAAAGAAGAACATCATGGAGCCATGGCACCATGATAAAGGAAAACAAACATCACAAAATTCATCAACTCAAGTAGATGAGGAAGCAAGGAAATTTAACTCATAAATCTAGAGCTCGAAGTTCGTTGATCATTGAACAAATATGTCAAAACCTTGTTTTAGTTGTGAACTTGTGACTGACTGTCTATCTTGTGATAACATTTGTTCATCTTTATGTGTTTTTTGCTTAACTTGTTAGTCAAGTGGTGGAATTTGGTGGCTGGGTTTTCATTGATTTTGGTTCAATGAGGTTTTGTGGGGTGAATCTAGGATTGCCATAAGCTTGTTAATTTATTTTCTTGTAGGTCATGTCATGCCAATGAATTTTGTTTCCTGTTGGCCATGTGGTGTGATTTAATTTGATTTCGTGTTGACAATGTTGATAGTCATAATGCCAACAATAATGTATTTGATAGTATTAGCAATGATGCAATCATTGAACATTTTCAAAACATGAAAATCCATCAAAGTCAATTGTAATTTTGCTATGTTAAAAATGTAAACTTTTATTTTTATTTGGTATTTATATATATTAGACTCCATTAGTTAAAATTCCTGGATTTGCCCCTACAGCAGCACTTGCACCATCTCCAACAAGGTGCATCGTTACCAACAATCCAACAGCCACCATAGTTAAGGCATCACCAATCGACACCAACATCTCTTCCTCCTTGGTTGGCAAACCAACTGCCATCACCAACACTCCACATCAAGGTCCTCTCTTTCTCTCTCTCTTGTCCATGTCTCTCTTTCTTTTTTAGAATTTTTTCCCCATTTTTTATACAATAATGACATGCTCTAATTTGTATCATGTTAGAAATAGTTTGGAGGTCAAGTATATAAGAAATATATACTGATTTTCTAAAATTTTCTCCTATAGTTTTCCATTGTTTGTGATAATCAAATGTTGTTCATTAAACAACTTGTATGTATTGCTCATTTATGAAACATGCATATTTCATTGGTTTTTTAAAATTTTCTGAGAAGTACTAATGTTTGTCTTGTTAGAGATAATAACTAATTATATGCATCAAGGATGAGGTTGTTAAGTCTTATGTTAAGTCTTATAGGGTATTTAGATATCCACCTAAGGATCTACTTATTGTACTACCCTATATATGTACCTTTTAGCCCTAATAACAAATCAGTTCATTGTTTTTCCTCCTATTTTCACATGGTACAAGAGCGCAGGGAGAAACCCTACCCTCTCCACCACCTAGCACCCATCGTCGGCCGCCACCTTCGGCCATCGTCGTCAATCGTTCCATTGCTGGAATCTCACGGCAACCTGCAGGACGCCACATCTGTTGCCAGTTTCACTTGCTCCAGCCTACGACGCCTCCTTCCTACCCTGTCAAAGCTCAGTTGACCTCCAACGGCCCTCCTCCCAGCCGTCGGCCCTTGGGCCAGCCTTCGGTGGCCATGCCAGCTGCTGGTACGCCCTTCTCATCGCCAGTAGGCCCTTCTAAGGCCTGTCTGGTGAGTCTACAAGGGCATCAGCCCTTCTTCTTCCCGTGATGGCTCTTATCATTGCCTCCTATGCACATCCGTATGTAAATATAATATAAAAGATCATCTCTACTACCACCGGTGAGGATTCAGTGGCCCTACTACTACTGTACGCTACGTATCTCTAGCGTATTCCTTGTTTCTTTGCTACTACTGCTTGTGCTTTGTATTCTTCATCTGCATCTTGAGTGTTGGAGACACCGTTTATTGATTTTCAGTCTTATTTAAGATCTGATTTCTTCATTCGTCATGGCTTCTAGCGAATCTCTTGTCAAGAACTTGAACGGTATTTCAGAAAAACTGAATGGCAAGAATTATCTACTATGATCACAGAGTTTTGAGACTTTTTTGGCTGCACACCGCAAACTCAAGCATTTGACTCAGTCTCCTTCGGATGCAAAGGATAGCACGTATGAAGATTGGTTTGCCGATGACTCAGCCATTGTCTCCTGGATGGTGAATAGCATGGAACCCACAGTTGTTCGCAGTGTTATGGTTCTTTGTCCTGCCAAGAAACTCTGGGACACTCTCAAATAGATGTATGGTTATGAGAAGAACATTTCTTGGGTTTATGAGGTATACGAGCGAATCTTTACCTTGAAGATGGGCGATAGTTTAGTCTAGGATCACTTTGGAGTGCTTCGTGCACTTCTGGATGATCTTAAATTGTATCAACCACTTACCTCAGATATTACTACCATGGGTTGATACAGAGAGGAGCTCGTTGTAGCTACCTATCTTTTTGGACTAAACCCAGATATCTCTTCTCAGATACAAGGCCAGATTCTTCGTGTTGATTCTACTCCGAGTCTGGAAAGCACATTTGCCAGAGTCTTATGTGTTTCTATAGGTGTGCCTGCTACTACTGCCCCCACTGTTGATCTTTCTACTATGGCTGCTCGTGGTCGTGGTCACGGAGGCAATTCTGGTAGAGGAGACTGAAGACAAGGTGATACTAGAGGCCGGATCCCCTATGAGCATTGTGGTCGCACCAACCACATATTAGATAGATGTTGGGAAAAGTTTGGTAAGCAAGAGTGGGCACAAGCTTCCACAGGGTGACTCAGACGCCTACAGATGCTCCTTCCACCAGTGCTCAGTCAGTGACTCTATCTCAAGAGGAGTATGCACAGTTCCTTCAGTACAGAGAGACTCAGTCTACACCTGCTGTTGCATCCCATGCCACTGCTTTCATCTCAGGTACATCTGGTTTAGTTGCCTCTAATGACAGTTCCTGGATCATTGATTCAGGAGCATCCTCTCACATGATAGGTAGCTATGATCTTTATTCTCGCCTTTCTAAATTACCTGACATTAGATCTGTCTCTATAGATGATGGTCAGACCTGTAAGGTAATTGGGCAAGGCACTGTTCGTGCTACGTTCTAATTAACCCTAAATAAAGTTTTTTTTTGTACTAGAATTTCCTGTAAATCTTTTGTCCATTAGTTCTATTACCAAACAATTAAACTACTGTGTGATGTTCTTTCCCTTTCACTGTACGTTTCAAGATTTACAGATGGGGAAGACGATTAGTTTGGGACGTAACAAAGGCAAGGGCAGTTACGTGTTAGTCAAAGATGAGATAACTCGAGGTATTGCAACTCTTGCTTCCACAACTGATTCATCACTCACATGGCATTGTCGACTAGGCCATCCTGCTTATCAGAAACTTCAACAAGGTCTACCTTGGTTGTCTGTCTCCTTTTCAGTGTGAGTATTGTAAGTTAGGTAAGCACCATCGTAATACCTTTAGAGGTCTACGTCTAGTTAGGAGTAAGCATCCTTTTGATTTAGTCCACTGTGATGTTTGGGGTCCAGCCAGAACTTCTTCAGTGTTTAGCTACATATATTATATTACGTTTGTCGACGATTTTTCTTGCGTGTCTTGGGTATATTTGTTGAAGGATAGAGTCGGTGTACTTAAAACAGTTAAGAAATTTTTCATGGAAATAAAGAATTAGTTTTCTATTTATTCCAAAGACTTTCGCACTGACAATGCGTTAGAATTCACTCAAAGAAGTCTTCGACAATACTGTAAATCTTTGGGTGTGTTGCAACAAACCTCTTGTCCTCATACATCCCAACAAAATGGAGTTGTCGAGCGTAAACATCGACATATTCTTAATGTTGCTCGGTCTCTCATGCTTGAGATGCATGTCCCCAAGTATCTGTGGTCTGATGTTGTTCTCACTGCAGTGTACCTCATCAATCGCATGCCATCGACACCACTTGGGCAACACGATGAGACAGGTCGTAGAGAGAGAGCCATCTACAACTTGAGCAAGAACTTCAACGATTGCAAAGCCAGGTACAGTCCCATTGAGAAGATCTGCTTATCACTTGTCTGGGCCACCCAACGCCTCAGGCACTATATGATGGCGTATCCGATCCTCCTCCTCTGCCGACATTAGTGGGACGATGCGTGAAATGGCAGGTGATGCTATCTCAGTACGACATTACATTTGTCACACTGTAGTCTATGAAGGGGCAAGTAGTAGCGGACCACCATGCTAACCTACCACTGGCAGAATGCGAGCCTTTGCAGACGCAGTTCCTGTATGAAGACATCCTATTTGCCATGGGAGATACAGATTCTGAGAAGCTAGAAGATGGGTCCCAGTGGCATCTATACTTTGATGGAGTAGTCAACAAGAGGAGTAGAGGAATTGACGCAGTATTGTCGACACCACAGGGACAGATGACTCCCTTCTCTAGAAAGCTCACTTTCTAGTACACCAACAATGAAGTCGAGTACGAGGCATGCATCATGGGACTGCAAATCGCATTAGAACATGGTGCACAAAAGCTACAAGTGCATGGGGATGCCATGTTAGTCATATTCCAGATCAACAGTGACTAGAAAACTAAAGATCCAAAGCTCGTGCCATATCACAAGTACCTCTTGCAGCCCGTCAAGGAGTTCAAAGAAGTGCACTTTTCCTTCATGAGTAGAGCCAAAAATTCCTATGCAAATGCACTAGCAACCCTTGCCTCCTGGCTCTCAATACTTGAAGAGTGCACAGTCGACGTATCGGTCACTCGAGAAGAGCAGCATGTCCATTGCATGAGCGTAGAGGAAACGGACCCATCAACAGAGCTTCCCTGGTATCACAACATCAAAATCTTCCTAGAATCAGACAATCTCCCAACCGGTACATCGACAACAGATAAGAAGACCATGGCACGCTTGGTGTCAAGGTATGTGTTGGGCGGAGAGCATATGTACGGAAGATTATATAACCAGATGCTTTTGCGGTGTGTCGACAAGAAGGAGGCTGATACCTTGATGCTTCAAATCCACGTTGGGACATGTGGCCCCCACATGAATGGAATACTACTATCCAAGAAGGTCATGTTACAGGGCTACTTTTGGTCAACTAGGGAAGCAAATTGCTGTCGTTTCGTGCACAAATGCCACAACTACCAGATTCACGGGAACCTCATACATGCTCCCCGTTAGCAGTTGCACAACATGTATTCACCGTGGCCTTTCTCTACTTAGGGAATAGACGTCATTAGAGCCATCCATCCGGCATCATCCAATGGTCACAGCTACATCCTAGTGGCCATAGATTACTTTACCAAATGGGTGGAGGCGGCCTCTTACAAAACTGTCACAGCTGTAGCCATAGAAAAGTTCATCAAAAACAACATCATAGCCCGTTACGGGGTGCCACACTCCATTATCTCAGACAATGGCAAGAATTTCATAGCTCAGAGGTTGGAGGATTATCTGCAGAGCCTCAAGATCAAATATCACAGATCTTCCCAGTACAGCCCACAGATGAACGGTGCCATAGAGTCAGTAAACAAGAACTTAATCAAGATCCTGAAGAAGAGCGCCGAGACACGTAAGGATTGGCATGAAAAGCTCTCCTATGCGTTATGGGCCTACAGAACTTTAGTCTGGACATCAACAGGAGCAACACCTTACTCATTGGTGTACAACATGGAAGCAGTCCTACTAGTTGAAGTAGAGATTTCATCACTCAGAATCTTGAGGGAGGTTGAACTAGAAGAAGCTGAATGGGTCGAGGACATATGCATCTAGCTGAACTTGATCAACGAGCGTAGACTACAGGCCATGTACAATGCCCACTACTACCAAGCGAGAATGGCAAGATCATATTAGAAAAGAGTCCGACCTAGGAGCTTTGCACCTAGCGATCTGGTTCTGTGTGCCATACATCTTCCTGACGGTCGAGGTAAATTCTGACCTAAATGGCATGGTCCCTACATCATTAATCAAGTCTATTCGGGAGGTGCAGCTATCCTCGAAGACATGGACAACGTCGAGCTATCCGAGCCAGTTAACGCGTGTTATCTGAAAAAGTACTACCAATGAGCGAAAGGCGTGTATCCTCACCTTGCAAACTTATCCTTTCACACATCATGCATCACCCACCACACTATCATGCATATATATTTCTAAAATAAAAGGCAATCCAAGTGCATTTAATCCACAGCATTTGCTCTTTTACTTTCGTGCATGTCAATAACTCAAGCATATCAATAACTGCATACATCTATGCATAAATGCATTAACATCATATCCCGATGATGAAAATCAGAATAGCTAGCCTGCTTAAGAAGAGTCTATACCTCTTCAGTTGATACTACCCAAACACTCTAGTGAGCAAGGGAGCCACCACTCCATCATGGTTAGGCGAAATGTCCAAACTCCCCTAGGGACTTACACCTCCAGAGAGAGATAAAATGTTAGGAGCGAACATGAGTGTGAACCAAAATAAAAAATAAACATATCCACAAGAGCACAAAAGAAACAAGGAGACAGAAGTCGAAGACAGAAGCTAGCCCTAAAAGAAAGGTAAGTAGGCTAACTCTACCCCTATCACTTACCTTAGGGAGGAGTCGAAGCAAGCATCCAAAGAATCCAAATGACCAAAGGGACTAGCCACCCCTCACATACAATTCCAGTAGTTCCCTCCAAATCTGGATACCCATTATCCCCAAGCAAGGGTTAGAGCGAGTCTACAAGCCTAAGAGGGAGAAAAAAAAGAGACAAAAGTCAAAAAGTAGGTTAAGTCCCCAATAGTTTAGTACGGAGCCTAACTTACTGAATCATCCATTCCAGAGAGCCACCAATAGCCTAGAAGTCCGGATAGTGTCTTGTGAATCAAGGTTGTCTCCTCTTCTCATAGCAGGCATCATTAGCATTCCAAATCTTGAGGGTGATACCGCATAACACTATCATCCCTACATGCATTATATTTTATCAACTTTGCAAGGTCTCGCTCGGTTCTAAGCCAAAGGCATGTTAGTCGCTCTTTGGTCAAAGACCTAGCAGAGGATATCATACACCAGGGGCATGCCAGCTGCCTTTATGGTGATAACCTTCCTTATCAATCAAGGGCATGTCAGCTGTCATGTTGGTTGACCCTTCTTGCGATAGTATCTTCGTCCAAAACATGTTGTCCACTCCATAGCTCGAACCCAAGAACGAGGACAACAACTGCCATATCCCGCTGAGATCAAAGTGAAGTCAAAATATCAGTACTCCCCTAATCAATAGGCGAGAACACAATTTATAAGCTAGTGCCACAGCCAAACTCCCAAGAAGTCAGTAAGTGACACAACAATGAACCTGAAGAAGTGTCAGAAATCATCTAGCAAGTACGTCTTATTTGAGGAGGAAACAATGCCCTCGTAAACCCTTATCCAGCCAAGCCCCTTGCATTAGTGCAGAATCTGGGTAATGGTTTATCCAGATCAACCATCATCATCCTACAACACCTATAGCATCAAGTGAACAGGCAAAGCAGTCACACAACGAGCAACCTACAGACTGAACAAACCTCCTGACTAGCAAGTAAGTTGCAGATAGCCTTTATCCCTTTTTCTCACGAATCCTTTGAGTCCAGAGGAGATCCGAGTCGCTGGTTCCTTGAGTCCTAGGAACAACCCTTATCCTGTCCTCGTGACTCCTCTGAGCCCAGAGGAGATCCGAGTCGCTGTTTCCTTGAGTCCTAGGAACAGCCATTATCCTTTCCTCATAACTCTTTTAAGCCTAGAGGAGATCCGAGTCGCTCTTTCCTTTAGTCCTAGGAACTTGAGTCCTAGGAACAACCCTTTATCCTTTCCTCAAGACTTCTCTGAGCCCAAAGGAGATCCGAGCCACTGTTTCCTTGAATCCTAGGAATAACCTTTATCCTTTCCTCGTGACTCCTCTAAGCCTAGAGGAGATCCAAGTCACTGTTTCCTTGAATCCTAGGAATAACTTTTGTCCCTTTTCTTGCGACTCCTCTGAGCTTGATGGAGATTCGAGTCACTGGTTCTTTGAGTCCTAAGAACAACCCTTAGCTTGTCCTCGTGACTCCACTTAGCCTAAAGGAGATCCGAATCGTTGTTTCCTTGAGTCCTAAGAACAACCCTTTATCCTTTCCTCGAGACTCCTCTAAGCCTAGAGGAGATCCGAGCCACTGTTTCCTTGAATCCTAGGAACATCCTTTATCCTGTCCTTATAACTCCTCTAAGCCCAAAGGAGATCCGAGTCGTTGGTTCCTTAAATCCGAGGAACAACCCTTATCCCTCAGGCTGACAACCCTAACTACAGGAAATGAGTCATTAACTCATCAACGGGCTGATACCCCAAACTATTTGGTTGACAAACGTCACATTGTCAGAAGCGGTTTGATAACCCTAACTATCCGGCAATGACTCCGTCAACTCATCAGCGGGCTGATACCCCGACCTATCCGGTTGACAACCGTCAGATTGTCAGGAGCAGATTGATAACCCTAACTATCTGGCTGACGACCGTCACATTGTCAAGAGCAGGCTGATACCTCAAATTATCCGATTGACAACTGTCACATTGTCGGGAGTGGGCTAATACCATAAACTATTTGGGTGACAATCGTCACATTGTCAAGAGTGGACTGATACCCCTAAACTATCTTGTTGACATCCGTCATTAGTCTATCCTCGGTCGCCAAGTCTGATATCTGGCCATGCATCCTTTTGGGCCGAAAGGTCTACCGTTGGCCAAGGCCCCCTGTCGTACGTTGAGCTCAATAGTCCTGTCCAGGTATTCCTCAGCACGAGTCGGGAAATCCCTCGCACTCTCTTCCGTGAGTTGATGGGCTACCCACTCGTCACCAGCAACGTCTTTATGCATCAACATCGCCCTCATGCATCACCCGGCATCAGGGTAATCCTTTGCATTAGCATCATGCATGGGCCACGAGTAATGACTTTCGATGCATCCTCTGAATAAGTGGTTCACAACCCTACAGCAAATACCACTCTCCCACGAACATAGGTGAGGTGTCTGGTCAACCCAGAGCATCAGTTTAATTCCCTCGACCTCTCTCAGGGAGGGGTATCTGTAGACACTTCGATTTTGCAGTCACTTGGCAGCAGGCTCCTCTAGAAAGATACTCTGATTGCGACCACAAAACCAAAACCCTAGCTCCACCAAAACCCATTCAGGCCCACACAAGCCCACTTTGACCTAATCAAAATTAAAACCAAACAAAACAAATTTAAAACATTTAAAAATCCAAATTAATCGAATAAAAACCCCAATTAAAACTAAAATTAAATAAAAGCCACTTAAAACCCAATTTAATCAAGTGAAAATCCTAATTAAAACCAAAATTAAATAAAATCCACTTAAAATCCAAATTAATTAAGTTAAAACCCTAATCAAGCAAAATTCAATAAAAACCATTAAAATTGAATCTAATTAAAAAGAAACCCTAATTCATACAAAAATCAAGCAAAAAACAATTAAATCAAAATCAAAATTAAATCCCAAGTAAAACCAATTAAATCAAAATTTAAATTAAATCAAGTAAAAATTAATTAAATCTAAATTTAAAAGTAATCAAATCAAAACCAAACCCAAAATCCTAATTTAAAATCCAAAACCCTAATTCAAATGACTTAATTAAATTATGAAACCCAAAACCTAAATCACCAAAAACTCGATTTAAAATCACAAAAAACCTACGATAAACAAAACCCTAATTAAAACCCTAATCCAAAAGCCCAAACTAAATTACTAAAGCAAATTTGAAACAAGAAAACCCTAAATTCTAATTAAAACCATAAAAACCCTAAAATAACAAAATTCAAAAATCACTTAATCAAATTTAAAATTAAAACTCAAAAACCTAAATTAAAATCACAAAATCAAAACCCTAATTTAAAACACACGAAATTAAGACCTAAAATCAGATTTAAATCTCAAGTCATTAACCCTAAATCACCAAAATAAAAATTAAAATCACAAAACACCTAAATCTAAAACCCTAAAACCTAAAACAAACAAAAAAACCAAAACAAAAATCCCAAAAGCCCAGCCCATTAGCAACCCACAGGACCTGTGCATCAATCAATCAAAGACTTTAGGAAAGAAAAAAAATAATTCTGACGATCCTGACATTTCTAGCAACTTCTCCCCCGTGATCTCCGGTCAACTTCCGCTCCAACTCATGCCGATCCAACGACGTCCAAGCCCTGGAGAAGGATCTACGGCATGGAGGAAGCCCACCAGCGTTTAAAAAGCCCAACCGCTGACAGACCATTGGCGCTGGCAAGCCCTCCTCTTGAAGCCCTGACTTTTAGTCCTCCTTCTAGAGCAATTCAGCCTCCGAAACTCACATCCTAGTCAACCCAGCTATCCCCCCCGCATCCAGACCACCTCCTCCATCCCTTTGCAACAAGAGCAGCCACCAGAGAAGCGTTGCCGTCAAGCACCACCCGGGTGACAGCGTCACCAACCAGGTACTCCGTTTCCCCTCTCTTTCAATCTCGAGCGTGCCCCTTTAGGTCGGAAGAGCTCCCCAACCCTTTGAGTCATGATTCGCCGAAGGGGGCCACCTTTGTCCGTCGTCGCCTCCGCCTTCGGTGGTGGGTTCACCACCACCAGCGAGGCCCTTGGCCTCCTGGGTCCAAGGGAGGCCCAATAGGCCTCTCCTCCTCATTCCTCCTCCTCCTTCTAGGGCTCCCTCTGCTCAAGAGGAGTCTCCTTGGCTTCCACGGCCAGCAGCCTTCGTCGACCGTCGTCGTCGAGACCCCCTGTGCACCCCAGAAGCCACCCACTGCTCATGACCACGTCAGGAGGCTCCGCTGCACCGTCGCGAATCCCTCTAAGCATCCACGTCGCCGTTCTAGACCTCAGAGCCCGGTCTCCACCTCTGTCACGACCGTCACCAGAGCCTGCAACGAGGAGTGTACTCCAGCTAGTCCCAGTCCTCATCGATGCCTCCGGAAGCTTTGTCAAGACCCCCTAGAGCTTCCCCGATTTCCGCCGCACCGAGCCACTGCCTTTAGACGCGCTGCAGTTGGAATCCCGTCGTCGGAGAAGAATGCCGACCAAGGGGAGATCGACGGCACGTTCTAGCCGTCGAGGGCATAATCAATGCCGTTGGATCTTCCCCCCATCTCCTCCTCCAACTCCTCAGTCCTTTAGATCGCCGATCAGCCGCTGAGAGGGCTCAGATGAGCCTTCTTAGGCAATCGCCGCCAACGATCTTCGAATCGTCGGTGGTGATTGTAGATTTTTAGGTTTTTATTTTAAAGCCCTTTAGTTTTTCAATACATTGCAATTAAGTCCTAGGAATTTATTCTTTGACCCCTGTATTGTTTTTTTAAAATTGCATTTCTTTTATTTCATTGTAAATATTGCATATTTTATCCTATTTAATTTTAATTCCATTTTCAATCCTATAAATGCTTGTTTTCTCACATTTAGGTCCCTGAGATTAGGTTTTCTTTGCAATTAAGTCCTGAACATTTACATCATGCACCTGTGAAATTTGCATTCTGACCCTGAGAGATTTCATAATCACACTGATCAACATAAAAGTCTAGTTTTTATCACATTTAAGTTCTGTAATTTCGCATGTATGCCCCTGGATTCATAACATAACATCCCTGAGCATAGGAAATTTACATCCAGATCCTTAGACTAATTTCAAATTTATCACTTAGGGTTTTAATTGTTTTCTCACATATTTTTTATATTTTCCACTTATTGCATTTCATATTTTGCACTTAATCATAGATTGCATTTAAAAATCATGTTTGCATTGTAAATTGATCTTTAATTTCATATTTTAGTCACATTTGCACTTATATGTGAATTTTGCACATTAGATCCTAAGTTTTTAGGAAATTACCAAGGTACAATTCTCACACATCTCAATGCCACATTTTCATTTGGTCTATCATCTGCACATTAGAATAAAAGTCATTGAATATATTTTGATCTAGCTTTTCACCTTTTTTGTGAATTTTGCATTTTGATCCTTGTACTTGTCCTTTACTATGTTTACATCATTTTATTGTTTTTAAGACCTTGTCCTTTTCATGTTTTCTTGCAAATAACATTTTCCAGACATTTCGCATACATTTTGGCATATCTCAGACCTTGCATCATCCCTATACACGCATTTATCACATCCGACTATTGAAATGACCAAATTGTCCTTGTGCCACTAATTCATGCACATGCATGTTAGTTCTTGCATTAAGTCATGCATAATCTTTGTCTAAGTCATTCTTCAACATCTTTTTACACATTTATGTATATATTCATGCATTTTGCATAGTTTTCATCACATTTGCATATTGTTCCATCCTTTTCAAGCGAGCCTTCATCCCATGTGGTTTTCTGTGGATTTGTTCCTTATTTCATTTTCAGAATCCTTCATCCAACATTCGATTTGATTTATTTCACTCCTACATTTTGAATTTCTCAATTAGATTTGGATTTCATTGCCTGAGGGCATACACTAACTGACCGAAAGGCCCACATTGGCCCAATCACAGATTATTTTCGTTTTTTTATTTTCACGACCTTCTCCCTGATTTTGATGACTCGGTTGATCCCACTCTTGATCATTTTGATATCGATGTGATTTTTTATAGCATTCTTTCCAAAAAATACTGTCATTTTATGTGATTTTCTTCATATGTCGCCATTTGAGCGTTTTACATGGACTTCTTTGCAATTTTTCCATTTTAATTTCCACAATGTTTTTCTTGATTCTGATGATTTGCATTGGTTGCATTTTTAATGCTCTTGATGTTGGTGTGGTTTTCTAGAGCCTTCTATCGAAAAGCATCGTCATTTTATATGAATTTCTTCACGTCACTACAACCATGCCGACGACAGCCTCGTGCGTGGCGCCAAAGGCCAAATGCACGAGAACCAGCAAAGTCACTGCAAAATACGATAAAGCAACGAAAAAATGTGAGAGTCGCCACCTAGTCTACTTTAAAAATGGGAAACGAGGAAATCTGTTTTAAAACATTAAAACTATGCAATAAAACCAATGGAAAAGGTCAACATGAACCAGAAAAATGGGCAAGGATCCTTGTTACGCACGAGGAAAGTATTAGGCACCCTTGTGCGCCTGAGAAATCCGTCTTTCATGGGTTTCTTGTTTACTTATGTGAAATGTTGGCTTTTCAGCCTATTTTTGTACGCCCAAGGGCGATATGCAATGCAACTCTATATGCAAGTGGTGTCTTATACTAAACATGGATCGAGAGACTGTAGGATGTGTCCTAGTGCTCTGAGAGATCACTCAAGTCATAGATCGATTACTGGTGCAATGATATTGCACGGATACAACGATAGATCCAATAACATTGAGTGACTAACGTCCTCGCTTTACTATATGCAAAACCTAAGCTACCATGTATAAATATGGATGAAAACATACTGGAGTCATCCTAATATATCCAACAGGACACCCAAAGAAAACCAGGAAGGTGCTCCAGCAATGTGCGCCTATGTGTTGCGCCACCTATGTGCTCTACTAAGGTGTGCTAGAAATGTGTGCCACTGAAGTGAGACCTAGAAATCACAGAAGCAAATAGTGAACTAAATTGATATGCTATGCAATAAAAAATCCTACAAACATGCTCTAAACCATCTGAATATGCATCATGGACATCTAAAATACCTGATCACATGTGAGTTTCCCCCTCTTCCACAAAGTCATAAAGGAAAGAGGAAACCTAAGACACCATGACATGGGACTTGTGCTCAAGGGCAATAAGCCTCACACAAGACTCCTATAATGATAAAAGCTAATGACTCCCAGCTATGTTACTTGGGTCTGAATCATGGACTGATGCAAAAGAACTCTACACAAAGAGTCCTGGAAAGCCACCAGTTCACCAAATCCAAGTGGCAAGCTAACTTCACTAGATGCAAAACTAATGCAAACAAAGTTATTATATGTTGAAACTGTGCAAGCAAGAACATGGCATATCAAAAATCAAACATAAAAGAGATCAAGATTTAAAAGAATCAAAAAGGCATGCAAATAATGATGCAAAATAGGCTGCTCGCACCCTGTGACCAGGCTGGTGCGCTAGCCTGGTGCGCCAGCTATGTGCTCCAACCTGGTGCGCCAAGTTGGTGCACCCCAGATACTCTATTTCAGACTGCAATCTGATTTCAGAGCCTAGGCTAGATGTATGCAACTAATTAGGTTGCTAACTATTCAAATCATTAACCTAGATACAGGGGAACTTAATCATGTTAAATAATCAAGCCAAAAACATTCCTATCATTCTCTCCTTAGTCATGCATATTCAGGGGTTTCATAGGATTGTAGCTATCTATGGTGGATTTTAGGATTCATGCGATGATCTGGCTGACTTAGGGAGCATGAGGAAATGATAAAGCATGCAAAGAGGGTGCATCACAACTCATGTTCCATAGCTAGTGTTTATATAGGACTATGATCCATTACTAAAAAGATCACATAGTGCAAAAAATCATTATGACAAAGAAGCAATGAATATAGAAAGGAGTATCATGAACACCAAAAATAACAAAAAAGTAAAAAAGATCACTATATAGACATTATATTAGCCTAGTTGCAGGTTTTATCCAGAATATCATGTAAAATCCATATGGAGAGGTGGGTAAAGGACCTTACCTATGGTGTCTCCTCCTTGGGTGGCTTAAGGTGTCTTCTCCTTGTTGCTTTGGACACAGTTGGGAGTGCTCAGGGATGCAAGGGAATACTCTAAAGGTAGGGGTTCTAGTTGCTAAGAGTGGGTGAATTGCTAAGAGAGAAAAAATGTTGCTTATGGATGGCCTTTTAAAGAGAATGAAGAGGTAACTCCTTAGGATGCCAAAAGCCTCGAAACTCAATAGACTTGAGTAGATGCGTGGAGGAATACTCGCAAGGGAAGGTTACAAGCATAGAAGATGAAAATCCAACAGCCAGTACCTTGAAAAGTGACCGTGCGCCTGCTTGGTGCAACATGTTGGTGCTCCAGATTGGTGCTCCACATCTAGCTGCCTGAATTATTAATCGGACCATAGGTTTGTTATAGGCTTAGGGTAACCAAGATACCAGATAGAGCTCAAAAAAGGTTAGGCTTGCTGTATCCAAAACAACATCCTCTGGAGAGTTCACCTACGAGCCGCCTCAAAATCAGGGTGTCTGCAGTCACAGTTTACCTGTTTTGCGCGGACTTCTTTGTAGTTTTTCCATCTTGATCTCCGTGATGTTTTCCATGATTCCGATGACTTGAGTTGGTTGCATTTTTTATTCTCTCGAGGTCTGTATGATTTTCTGAGCCATTCTCACAAAAAACCTTGTCATTTCATGTGATTTTCTTTATCGTGTCGTATTTCGTGATTTCATTATTTCGTGTGAATTTCTTCGCAGTTTTTGCATATCATCTTGCACATCCGTGTAGTATTGACTTGGCATTCATATTAACATAATTAAGGCACAATCTAGGATTAGCAAACATTCATTCAGCCTCTAACAAGCGAATTGGACTAGAAAGATCGAGTTTCTCGGGCATAAGGGGGTGCCTAACACCTTCCCCATGCGTAATAGGAATCCTCACCCATCCTTTGGTTTGCAGACATCTGGCCTTTTCATTTGCATCTCATGAATTCATCTTTTTGTGGTTTCTTTGTGGTTTTCCTCATCTTTCCCTTAAAAGGCTAGTGGCGACTCCTTTTCTTTTTGTTTTTATCCTATCTTGCGCCTTTGCCATCCTGGCATGGCTATGGCCTCCTCCCTTTGGTGCGACTCCACACTGGGTCCCTGGACGGACATGATCACAGGTATGAATGGAAAAGTAGTAAGTTGAGAAACAAGGAATTTTTTAGATCAATGAGAAAGATTATGCAGAAGGTAGATCCTTCGTGAAGGCCTCCATTGCTGTGTGGCTTGGAGTCCTTGTTTGATTACAATCTCTATTTTGAGTGGTTTCAACATTTTTCCTTTTTCTCTGTTCCCGTTCTGGAACAACTTTTGTTTTTACTTTGTGCCTCTACCTTCTTGGTAGAGTTTATGCTGTCTTTCTTGCTGTTTTCATTTCATATCTAAAATCATTTTTTGGTTGGAATAGACAATTCTGAGTTTTAATTGGTTGGAATGGACATTTACTTATATTGAATGTTTGATCGAATAAAATTTCTCTAGATGTCTTTGTAGGACAGTCTCAATAAGTTTAAACAGTAACAAGAGAAATGTCAATCTACACTTAACTAGCATTGTTGCTTGATCATCATCTTCAAGGTCAACTCATCAAAAGTCAAGCAGTCAAACATTATCAAACATTTCTGTAGCTCCAACTAAAGCTCCCACAACAAATAAATTTTCAAGTGATACAGAGAGGCTTCAGCACATAAACAATATCAGGAAAGCCCCCATTGGCTCTCAAATCAAGCGTCTTATTGGCCTGCTTCTAGGTATATTTTTTTTTTTTTTGTTCTTTGGTGATAAAATCTCATGTTGCTTACCTCATGTACTGAGATAATTATGGCAATTGTGGTGGTAATAAAATCTCTAGTCCTAGTGGTAATGTAGTGTAGTTATTGGTCACCTTGAAATTCAAGAAATTGAGAATTTTCTTTTGGGTAATCAGCACTGAGAAACTTGATGACAACAACCTTATGTACTTTCCTTCACAATAAGCTGACAATTTTGTTTCTGTCATGATTTATAACAAGCTCTTATGTACTTCTGTAGACAAGGCAGGCTCTCACTCCTACGCAGATCAATGAAGCATGTTATGTGGACATTAATGGCAACAGAGGTGTATTTGACAGCTTGAAGAATATTTATAAAGTGCATTACGAAGGAAAGCGCTTTTCTTACAAGGTAAGCATCATCTAGCCCTGGTTGTTGTCTCCCTATGATCAAATTGTGACAGTTGAGTCTGAAGTTGTATTAGTGGGAAAATGGAGTTACCACTCTATTTACTTTGGTTATCCTACAACATGTAAACGCCTGTTATACGCTAATGGAAAATAGAAGTGATTAATGATTCATAGGTTTTTGTGGAGCTTTAGAGTTTCTATCTTTTGCTTTAAGCTAGTAAACGATTAGTCGGGCTAGGACAGTGTTTATTGGAAAACACCTACCAGTGGTTTCGAATCATCCCCTAAAACCTCACATGGACGGGAAAAAAATGGAAAAGACAAAAAAAGACTAAAGAAGACAAAAACAATATGCTCTAACCAACCAATCCAATCATTCACACTTCGTTTGTGTGATGATTAGAGAAAAGAGGATAATAATCTTATTCAAAGATTGTAGTCATATATATAGGATATGACTGAAACCTTAGACAAATGGATATCTAATAATCCGAATACCTACTGCAATCTTAATACATAATATAACTCTCTAATGCTCCTTCTCAAGTTGAAGCATACATATCTATCACACCCAGTTTGGTACATAAAGATTCAAAAATTCCCACACTCAAACCTTTGATGAAGATATCAGCAAACTACTTCAATGACTAAGTATTTGACGTAGAGATAACTCCCTTCATTACCATTTCTCGCATATAATAACAATCAACGTCTACGTGCTTTGTACGCTAATGAAAAGTGAGATTATTAGCAATGAATATGGCAACTTGGTTGTCATAATGCATCGATATGAGCTCCTTAACAGCAAAACCAAACTCTAGTAAGAGTAGCCTGATCTACATCATTTCACAAGCCATTTGAACTATGGATCTGTACTCAACCTCTGTACTGAATCGAGACACTACATTTTGCTTTTTACTACATCATGTGACAAGATTTCCTCCTACATTTGTACAAAAACCTAATGTAAACTTTCTATTTTCTCGATCTCCTACATATCTTAAATTTGAGTGGGCCCGAATTTGCATATGACCATTTCTCTTATAAACTAAGTCTCTTCCTGGAGCACCCTTGACATAGGCAAGAGTACAGAAGGCTCTAGTCCAATATACTCTTCTGAGCTCATGCATGACTACATAAGAGATATCTGATTGAGTCACTGTCAAATATATAAGTTTCCAGATCAGTTGTCCGTACTGATCAGATCCTTTAGCAACTCTGAAGTGGTATCTGAGAAAAATGGTGTCTGCTCAACAAAAGTACTCTCTAGCCTTCATCCCAAAAGTCTTATTTCCTAGAGGAGATCAAGAGCATACTTTTTCTGAGAAAGTGACACTTTGCCATTAGCATAGGCAAATTCAATGTCTAAAAAGTATCTTAGTTTTTCCATGTCTTTATTGACAAAATGTGTCCTAAGGTGCTCTTTCATTTCTTCAATATCCTTTGCATCGCTGCCTATTACCAAGATGCCATCGACATAAACTGCAAAAAGTACACATCCATAGGTAGTCTTTCTGTAGAAGACAGAGTGATCAACAACACATCTCTGAAACCTCTTTACCATAATTATTTGACTGAATTTTTCAAACCAAGCGTGGGGACTTTGTTTTAGACCATAAATTGCCTTCTTTAGTCTGTATACACAATTCTCTTCCTGAGCAATATACCTTAGAGGTTATTCCATAAGCATAGTATCTGTCAAATCATCGTATAAGAAATCATTCTTGACATTTAATTGGCACATCTCTCAAGAGTTATTCACAGTAATGGACACAATTGCTTGGATGGAGTTGAGATGAGCAATAGGGGAAAAAGTCTTCTCATAGTTAATACCATATGTCTGAGTGAATCCCCATGCAACCAACCGGATTTTGTATCAATCGACTGTGCCATCTGCCTTGTATTTGACTATATACACCCATCTGCAGGTGACTATGGTGATTCTGACAAAGTGGGTCACCAACTCCCAAGTACCACGAGCTATTAGTTTAGCTATCTTCTCATCTATAGCTACCTTCCACTGAGGAAGTAATAGTACCTCCTAATGATTCCTGAAAACAAACTTAGAAGAAAGAGACAAGGCAAAACTTTGGAAACGAGGGTGAAGAGAGTCATAAGAAATAAAATGAGATATCGGATGAACAATGGAAGAAGGAGTACCTTTTTGAAGTACAATGGGAAAATCAGAATCATTTGAGGAAGGATTTACATTCGTAGAGAGAGATGGTATTGGCATTAGAGGCACTGGTGGCTACTTGGGGCGACGATATACCTACAAAGGAAGAAAAGTCTCCTTACTAGCAGTGGAAGGTTCCTAATTGCCAGTGACAGTCGGCTCAATAATGGACGGGAGAGGGAGATACT
Source organism: Posidonia australis (assembly GCA_024699735.1). NCBI lineage: Eukaryota > Viridiplantae > Streptophyta > Magnoliopsida > Alismatales > Posidoniaceae > Posidonia > Posidonia australis. Next base: position 25,153 of record JAMKQA010001093.1, read on the forward strand.
CAACATCGAATATAGAACTATCTGAATAACTTTGGGACTTAAAAAAAAGTGATATCAGCAAACACAAATATCGTCTAGTGGGAGAATGAAAACACCAATAATCCCTTTAAGTTCTAGAATAACCAACAAAAATGCATTTGATTAATCTGAGAGATAATTTATCAAATTCAGGAGAAAGATCCTGAACAAAAGCAAGACACTCAAAAATGCGAGGAGTTAAAGTAAATAGATTAATGTTTGGTCTAAGTCTTTGAAGTGAGACCTCACTGCTTAAGGGAGTAAAAGGCATCCTATTTATGAGATACGTAGCAGTGAGGACAGCATTGGACCAAAGGTGTTTGGGAATCTACATGTGGACCATAATGGTGCGAGTAACATCTAATATATGTCTATGTTTGCGCTCGGTAACCTCATTTTGTTGAGAGGTGTGAAAGCATGTAGTTTGATGTATAATACCTAAAGACGCACAGTAAGATTCAACACTAGATTGGACAAATTCAAGAGCATTATCAATACACAAACATTTTAGAGTTACATCAAATTGAATTTTTATTTTTGAAATAAAAGATTTGAGTACATCATAAATTTGACTACGATCTTTAAGCAAGTACACCTAAGACATCTGTGATTAATCATTAATGAAAACAACGTAATAACGATGAGCAAAACAAACGAAACTCTAGCAGGACGTCAGATATTACAATAGACTAACTTAAATAAGGATGGACTCGATACAAGACGTAAATGCCTAAAGAAAGAACGATAGTCATTACCTAACTACCAAGACTCACAATCAAAAGGAGAGACAGAGATCAAAGGTGAGACCTGCTACAACTTTTAGTGGGATGGATGACCTAACTGGTAGTGTCACAGAACAAACGGCTCAGCGTTGAATGCCATAGATGCTAATTCTCATGGTATATCGTCACTGATCAATAGGTACACCTCGTTCACGGCCCAAACCAATCCTCCCCGTCTGTAAATCTTGAAACATGCAATGAAAAGGAAAGAAGGTTACATAATAATGCAATTGTTTTATAATGGTACTAATGGAAAGGAGATTAACAAGGAGATCAGATAAGACTTTGTCAAGTGAAAGCTGGGAAGAGGCCTCAACAACCCTTTCGTTAGTAATAGGACAAGGCCAACTATCAACGATGGCTACAGATCGCATATCAGAAAGCTAGGATAAGCGTGTAAAAAGAGTTTTTGTACTTGATATATCGGAATCAATAATCCAGGAGGGATTCCTAGATGCAAGAAGAGCACTAGTACCTGTAGAAGGAAGATGGGAGGCAGTGGCAGCGGAATCAGTAACCTTTAGCTATAAGAACTGTTCATACTTAACTTGAGAGATGGTATTGTTTGCTCGTCGTTGGTGAAAGTAGTGGATGTAGACTTGGTAGTGACATGAGTTGTCGAAAGTTGACCAATCAAATCCTAACATTTGTCAACTGGATGACCTGCCCATCCATAGTGAGTGCAACGAGGACATCCTCCATTGTTTATACGGCCACGCCTCCCCCCTAAGAGCCACCACGTCCTCGACCATGAGTAGCTGTCATGGCTGACTGATTAGACACTGAAGAAAGTGTGGCAATGGAAATACGCAAGACCTTGGTAAAGGTAGACTGTAAATCAGGTATACTATCAATCCTTAAAATTTGTCTCCTGATTTGAGAGCTGAGATCCAAGTTCAAATTGAAAAGGTAAATCGTCACAGTTAGCTCCTCACGATACTACTTCATCTGAGTAATATCAGTAGTCAAAGGCTGGTAGATCTCAAACTCATCAAGTAAAGTCTGCAGAAGTGAAAAATATTCCTGAATTGAGTGACCATCTTATCATAATGTAAACAACTACTCTTACACTTCGAAGACTCGGGAGATACTTTTCTCATGACCATACGTGAGACGTAACATATCCTAGATTTTCTTTGTCGACTGCAACATCATGACACCTCTCGTGATGATAGACTCCATACTATTTACCAACCAAGATATAATAGCAGCATCGTCTACAAGACAATCATAGTACGTTGCATCTTTGCTATCATGAGGAAACTGTGTAAGGTGCTTCATCTTGCGATGGGCTGTAATAAATGTCTCAAAGTTTTGCGTCTAAAGTAGATAATTCTTGCCATTCAATTTTTCAGACGTTCCATTAAGATTCTTCACCAAGAATTCATGTGCTGCCATGGAGTACAATCTGATTTGTTGCAACCGATAGAGAGGGAGAACTGATTGGTTGTGGAAAAACGACTAGAACCACACAACCACCTTCTGATAACACAACGACACAGATTGGGGACACCCACATGTGTGGATATGACATATCCACAAACAAACGACAACGAGAAATTGCAAGGGGCCCTAAAACATGGCCAGAAGGGAGGGATGACGAGCCGAAGGGGGCTGGAAATGACTGTCGACGAGATTGAAGGGCCTGGAAGGCCTTATCGGCGACGTCGATTGCGCTAGAAGGCCTATCCTGGACGTCCGACGAGACAAGGCAGCCCTTCTAGGATTGACGACACTCTAAAGGGATGTGTGGAGTGGACTGCAACCACCAAAAGAGAGAACCAAAGTTGTCGACAATGTAGGAGAGAGAGGCAGGGGGCGTAGGTGGGCCTAGAAGGGTGGTGTGACTGCCCGAAGGCTACCACTAGACAGGAAGGAGATGGCCGATGGTGGGTGGAGGTGGGACGGTTGCCTAAGGTTTGTCTTTAGGCTTTAGTACCATGTGATGATTAGAGAAAAGAGGATAATAATCTTATTCAGACACTGTAGTTACATATATAAGGTATGATTGAAATCCTAAACAAATGAATATCCAATAATCTAAATACTCACTACAGTCTTAATATATAATATAACTCTCTAATAGTTTGCAAATCAGAAATGTTCTCAGTTTGAACAATGATAGTTGGATGTACTGTTTGCTCACACAATTTACTCTTTTAGCATGCATTGGTCTACCAGTAAGTTTAATTCAGGCCTCCATTGCTAAATCAAAATTTACCTAGTCCAGCCACATCCATAGCTGTTTTTCCTTTTATGATTGATATATAAAACTGACGTAAGTATCATTTTCTTTATTTGCAAGCTAATGACAGGTTACTTGCTTTTACAACTAACTCTTTTTTCCTGTATACAGTCAAAGCACGATGTGAAGGACAAAGGTCAACTTCTTATATATTGATAAGAAAATATCTTGAGGGTCTTGCTGTAATTGATGTTAAGGATGCATATCCATCTGTTATGGAGGACTTGCAGGTAAGCCAAAGCCTCAACTCATTTATCATCACAAATTCATGTTAGCTGTGCCATGTCCCAAATTCATAATGGTCGAAATTGTACTTATGCACTGTCACATTTATAAGCCAAGGATGAAAAAGATCTTGTACGTAATGATATCAATGAACGGAAAAGTAGTCCATGTTATTGTTCCTAGCAATTCTATGCAGCCTTGTCTTACTGTATCGTCTCTTCATGATCTTGAGATTTCTTCACAGGAACTGTATTCTCTATGTACAGTGAATACCCTTTGTCATAAACATCCTACGTTCTGTAAGCTTTATCGTTCCATTCAAACAAATCATATTACCAGTTGGCAACGATACTTGGTTCTTTGGAAGCCAGACTTGCCTTGGTGACAGCATATAGAACTCAGTTTTAATGACAGCATATATTATAAAGCTTCTTTTGATCCAAATATGATGAGAGTTCATGTTGTCGATAATTCCAATATAGGAGTTCATTTCCGTATCCACTGTCAGTATAATAAATTAATTAGAGAGATTGAAGATTATCCTGTGTAAATATAAATACGGTTATATTATGTTGTGTTATCATATTATGTCAGAAATTGATAGATTTACCCACATCTGTTTTCCTAGTTTCAAGAACTCCAACCTAATGTATCTCTAAAATGTTTTTATCCTTCTCTAGTCTTTAAATATTCATAATCTGGAGTTTTCTGGCAACCCTTGTGAATAACGGTGCATGACTCCTCCCATTTCTATCCAATGAAGTCAAGAAGCAAGTAATTGTAGAAAGCAAGTTATCTAGTTAAGGTAGTGCTGTAAAAGAAATAAGAAATTAAAGTATGTGTATAGTAAATATGATTATAATCTACATAATAGCTTATTATATAGTTAAATCGTAGTAGTGCTATACTTAATTAAATTAGGTATAACCATTATATATCACATAAATATTATCATTTAATTATGTTGGACTTTGTAAATGTCTACGTTAGTTTTACCTTCCTTTCTCTCTCCTCAAACTTTTTTGGAAATGTCTCTCCTCACTCAAATCCAATCAATAAATTTTATTTACCCTCATCACTTAAATCAATACATAAGCAAAAGGTGGAGTTTGAGTCGGGCAACATCTGACGTGATGTCATGAATGTCATCGATGAGCACCTCATCCCGTTCTGTTTAAGAAATTTGCAAGAACCATGACGTCTCATGTCAACAATTTCATTAAGCTGATGATAGAATGCCTTCCTTCTCCATCAACGACGTCTCATGTGACCTTCATTTTTGCAAGAACTTTCATTTTGAAACATACTATGATTGTAATAGAAACCAAAGTGGTTACTATTGGTAACCATTGATTTAATTTACAGTGCACATCCCTATGATGCTAAATGGACCATCCAGATGTAAAGTGTTACCGTAAATGTTGAGCTTCAAGACTATATTGTTTAGACACACACAGAATAGTGAAAGCAACAACAAAGATTCCGTGTGAGTAAGAACATTACAAACAAATAAAAGAAAATCATCAAAACTCATTTATTACATTATTTAAATCAATTCAATATAAATCTATTACAATTGTTTCACGTTCAAAGTAAAGAACTAGAAATTCAATTCTTCTAGAGTCCCATGTTTAAAGATGAGTCATAGATATTGATCATCAAATTAATCTGAAGTAAAGTCATTCTACATATCATTTGTACTTGCAGTTGACAACACAAAAACTAGTTTGTAAAAACTGAGTATATATGAAAAGGGATGCTAACTTACAACAAAATCTAACCATCGATTAGTATAACAATGTTTTGACATTTCATAAATATCACTTTTAAATAGCAAAGCTTATGAAAAAATTCGTCGTTTTCATTTTTATTCATTTCCAATTTTAATGAATCCCTTGGACCATCTACCGTCGACGTAAGCGGTCTTCCAATTGATATATAACCTATCCTCACTTTCATAGTTTCATATTCAAATTCACATTTAGTTTCATTAGTAAAAACCTTATATACAAACTTGTATCAATAATAGTAGACGTTAGATCTAAATTTTGTAAACTTATCATTGTCACTAGATCTTCAAAAGGACCAAATACTAAATCTCATCAGGTTAGTATACTCCCATAAGGTTAATATTCTAAAGAATTAAAACATCAAGACATTATCTTGTTCTTTCTTTCACTTTATGATTTCACTCTTATTTCATCTTGAAAACACTAATAGTATTTAATTTACTATGTATAGGTTAAATTCTGATTGATTTCTAATTAAACTAAGGACCTAACTACAAGATCTCATATTCATTATTAACAATTTCATATGTGCAGGGTTCATTGTGTAATTTTAGATAAACTACCAACGTTCTATTTCAAAACTTCAATCCAAAGTCCAACATTACTAAATATACAATGAACTACATCAACAATATTAACTAAGCAAGGACCTATATCCAATAATAAAATGAATAGAATAATCTATAAGGATTTAGTTGTTAATCCATTTCAATAGTGCACAAATTAGAAACTGAACAGTAAGGCTTTACAAAGTTCTATGTCCTCTTGTGGTAATATGAAAATTCATAAAAACTCATGATTATCACGTATAAGTTTTCAAAACACAAATAGGATCCATGAAGTAATCAAGTTAGGATTAAATATGACATAATCCCTATTAATGACCAGAAACTTGCGATTAGTTAGTCCAATTATTCATCCAACCGAGCAGTAGTCTTTCGATTATCTGACCGATCGTCAATTTTCTGATCGTTTGATCAAGCAACTGTCTTCCAATTGTTTGATCAAGTAACAATCTTCTAATCATCAGATTAAGTGACAACCTTCTGATCATCCAACTGAGCAACAGTGTTGAGTGCATTATTATTACATATTTTATTACTCATATTTATTTATTTTATATATAAATAATTCTTCTTGAGATATTTTAGTTAATTTTGCAAAAACCTGAAGTATTACAAGTAATGCAGATAAAAAAGGAAAAAGAATATTAAAAGATCAATTATGTTGCAAATAAGAAAAAAAATACCTATCCAATTAAACTCCAGTCAAAGATTCAATTTATGCATCACATATCAAATTCAAATGGATTCTACATGTGTACAATATTCTCAAGAAGCAACCAAAGTTATTCAAATACAAATTCCAAAATATAAGGATCAATTAGTGATGGTTGGTAGTCCTTATTATGGAGGGAATTTCTAAAATCTAGGGATATATTTTATATTGAAAATATTATCTATATTTATGATTTAAATTTAAAAAAGATGTAACCCTTATTCATGTCTATAAATATGGGAATTCTCTATATATTTCATAATTTTCTACTTTATATACTTTTTCTTCAAAGTTGTTTTTTCAACTACGGAGTTGAATGTTGGAAGTTGTTGGTACTAGGTTTAAATGAACAACATTATTAATTTTATTTTTATCATGTTTTCTTCTTCTTTTTATTTTTCTTTTTCTTTTTTAATTATGTGCTAAATTTCTTTTCTAGAATTAGATGAAGCAATGGTAATTACATAATTGTGTAATTGGTTCTACTCTCTTCTTTCTTGTGCATTATGTCATGATCATATATGTTAGATTAGTATGACATTGATTTCTAGTTATTTCGATAAATTTTGATAGACTAATATTAATTGCATATTTTTAGTCTATGCTTAGGAAAGTGTAAATTAAGGATCATGTGTGTTATCGTAATTATATTATGTTATCATCTAATTAAATCATGCATTTGTTTTTTAATTCATGTACTTGATAGTCTATCATGTATCCCATATAGGTTGCACTTGTTAGAGTAAAATTCTTTAGTTTGATTTTGAGATTGAAAAGGAAAAGAGAGCAAACTAGTTGATCATTATGTTAATTACATAATGACTCAAAATCTTAAACTTTATCATATAATTTCAAATATTAAAATCATCATGTTTTCTTTTATTTCACTAAATTCCAATTCCATCTTCATTTCTTCTATCATAATTTGACAATTCAAATTAAGATCTAGAATTCACTTTTCTTTATAGGATATATCGACCTGTATTTGTGTAACATCAGGGCCTGATTATCCATTTCTATTTAATAAACCATGTATTATTGTATTATTGTGTTTAATGGTTTATTAATGGATAATCTGGTGTTTCTTGGTTGTGTGTGGTTTTCTGTGCATCTGGTTGTGATCTGGGACCAATTTGGAGTCCGGCTGGAGGATGCACAGTTGTCTCGGTTTGCATGCCATTTCTTTTTCTTTCCTTTCCTTTTCTTTTTCTTCTCCTTCACGCGAGCCCTTCTTCCGCCACCTTCCCCTGTCTTCTTCTTCTTCTTCTTCCTCTTCTCCCGTGACGCAGCGGACGGAAGCTCGTGCCTCCCCATCTCGTCCGACGGGA